>CBVK0102340099.1:0-10629 GCA_900067695.1 Picea abies
GAGAATCACTCTGGAAGCAAACCCTAGGCTAGATAGCCAAAAAAAGGGCATCGCACCTTTCCCCAAGGATAGCGCATCACAAAGAGCTGATTAGATATTCCAAACCCTAGTTAAGAGATAGTCCAAGTGTAAATGCTAGCTACAGCAACTGCAATGGCAACTTTCCTCCAAACTTGCGTAGAAACTGGGCAACTGCAGTGCACACAAGACTGGGTACTGCAATTATGAGACTTCCTGCCAGAATGAGAACTGACCTCCTGTATTTATACTAATTCTGGCTAACTGTCAGGGCTGACTTCTCATTCTGGGTATCTGTCTGTTCAGTATATAATATTATTTCTAGCCGACTTCTTCTCTTGGAGGATAATAACCTAATATAAATTATCTTCTTGAGCCGACAAGTCTTCTACCGTTATTATCCAACTCATTAGGGTTTCTTATTGCTTCCCAGAGTATTCTTTCCTTATCAGGTTTACATGTGGAGGTAAATACCTCCCGCAGCTACCATAATATCAACACATTCTTCTGCACTTCCTCTTGGTGTGATCTCTTTTCTCTTCATCTTGGGCTTGACTCCTCATCATGCATCCCTTGCTCTATTTTTTTCACCTCTTTTCTCCACTTCCCTTCTAAGCTCAACTCTTCTTGTGTATCTCTTGTCTCTCTCTCTTCTTTGCTCTTTTGGGTTCATCCCATTCCTCACGTCATCTCAAAAATTTGTGGATCCTCCTCAACAGATCCATTTCCTCTCTCATTTTCCCCCATCCTTGCAACCACCCTAGCACTAGGGGAGTTTATTGATCCATTCTGTCAGAATCCATGCGCATCAACCCTTTCTCTACAAACAACATCTTTATCTAGAGTGGAATCTCTTCTAGCATTTATTTCCTTAGACCTTCTGCAAAATTTCTTTCAACCTTGTTGAGAGAAAAAGTGTATTCCACAACAAATTCAATAATATATCCCTCTTTTACTTGAGAAAACCAGAATTTAATGGAACAAATCCACTTAATGTCCAACACCTTCAATCTATCAAGCGTGGCTTGATCCCAAACCATTGGTTCTAAAGGCCACAATGTAGAATTAGTAGCAGTATTCCTTTTCAGCCATTCATATAATAAACATGGGAATTCAACAAAGAACATCTCATGCATATTGATATGAAGATATTTATCATTCCATCTTTCCACATTCACTCTCAGGGCTTGAGTTTCTCGTAGGGAAAAATCATGCTCCTTCATAGTTATCCAGTATTGAATTTCCTCCCGAGATGGAAACCACCTCATCTCTTGCCTTCATCATTCCTTACAAGACTTTTAGGTCTTGGAAACAAAACCATTTGTTGGGGTCGTTTCACACTTTCATGTGTCCTTCTTAACATTGTGGAGTTTAGACCTAGGGTTCATCCAAAGTCGACCAACAAAAACCCCAAAGCATCGACATATCTATCTTGAACGAAGGATGAAGAAGGTCTCACCCGAGATGTAATGACGATCACATAGACCATCTGGTCTTGTGACAAGGATGAAGGGATAAATACACTAACATTCAATAGTAACATAGCCTTAGGTCCTCCTTAGATAATTCCCTAGAGTTGCAATATACTACACTATGCACATCCTTTTAGACCTCAAACATATGACAGACTCAGACTTACATGTAGAAAAGTTACAAAATTACAAAGGTTGAGAGTGAGCTTGACATACAACAGACAACTTAATGAATCCTCTAAGTGAGTGTCTAACTCTCTAACTCTATTTTTGATGTCGTTGCTTCCTTTTATATCTTTCTTTGCTCGGGAGATCTATCTCTTTCTGCTTTGCTCCACTCGCTCCATTGAGAAACCCACCTCACATGCTTATGGCACCTGCATGCAGTCCATGTAGCCTTCTGGAATCAAGGAATCTTAATTGTCTTTCTTTATCATCTTCTGTTAGCTCCACGTTCACTTGTGTTTTTGGTAGTAATCATTCGATAAGATTTCCCTATGATTCCTTTCTTGATTTTGGCACGCGTCTTCTTGATTTCTGGCACCATTGAAAAAACTCGGTTCGACCCGTGCTTGGTAGACTTTAGGCTTGGCACGTAATTTCAAAACTTGGTCTGGAGCACACTCCTTGTCATTCTCCACCTATTATATTAGGCACACGAAAAAGTGGAATGGGCGTGTACACAACTTGAAAGGAGCACGCACAAAATTTGGAATAAGCACCCACAACTTTGTTTGTGCTCTCACATGAGATTTAACCAAAAATTTTGGTGCCAATAGGGTTCGGGTGGGATACAGAGTTGTGTCATAGTAGATTTCAAACTCTAGGCTTGAATGGGTCACCAAGACTACATGATTATTTGAGAAAATGTTTAATTTTCTAAGAATGCATGCTATAAGATTCATTGATGTTATGGTTAACAATGGATTCTCGTTTCAGCACGTAGGACATCCTAAGAGAAAAGTAGAGGTGAATGGTGCAGTGTAGCATGGAAGACACCTCACACCTCATAGATGAGGAATATGATGGTCGAAGGGCCAGAGAAATCCCTCCAGACTTAGTAGCCATTGTCAAAATTCTGAAGGTAGACAATGAGAGGCTCACAAGAGCTCAAGATGAGCAGGTGGAACTGAATGTAGTGCTGCTGCAGATCTTGTCAGAGACTCAAAAACATCTATAGCAAGGCTCAACCACAAGTATTGAAAAATTTCAACAATCAGAGAGGTTAAAAACTCCTTCATATGCCCAAAATCATAGACCAAGACATAGCAATATAGGAAGGAGTTCTTCCAAGAAGAGGCATTAGGATGCAAGGAAGGGGAGATCTAGTGGAGAGTTCTTCCAAGAAGAGGCATTAGGATGCAAGGAAGGGGAGATCTAGTGGAAATATTTCCACAGAGTCATCGAGTGGGAATTCTACTTACAAGGATTTTTCCAACAGTGACATTGGATCGAGTATTCCTGGGAAGAAGAAAAAGAGACACTCACAAAGTTCTCTGACATAAGAATTTAAGAAAGCTAAGCCACCTACCTTTGATGGAGGAATAAAAAATGGAGAAGGAGTTGAGGCTTGGTTGTTAGGATTGAAGAAGTATTTTCGTTTACATAGATACTCAGAAAACACGCAAGAGAATATTTTCATATTGAATCTAAATGGAGGTGCCTCCATATGGTGGGAATACCTCAGGGAAGTTAAACCTTTGAAAGAGAGAAAACTGACCTAGAACAAGTTTGAAAAGTGTTTTAGAAAGGCTTACCTATTGGAGAAGTACTTTGATGGGAAAATCAAAGAGTTCCATGAACACAAGTATGGACAACTTACCATGGATGCCCATGCCAAGATATTTTTGGAGCTATTGAGATATGTCCCTTACCTCAAGGAGGAGAAAGCAAGGATACAACGTTTTCTCAATGGGTTGCCAAAGTCCTATCAGGACATAATTGAATTTGATGACCAAAAACTTTGGAGGATACCATTAGGAGGGATAAATGGTATTATGATTAGTCTAAGCTTAATAAAGAGCCTTCTAAGGATTTGAAGAGAAAGGATAAGAGTGTATTCCATAAGAAGGGATTCAAATCATTTCCATATAAGAATCCAAATAAAAGTGCTAAGTTTGGTCAACCGAGCAGGAGTATGCATCAACATAATTTTCCATCTCAGAGTGGAAATAGGCCAACAGAGTAGGTGAGAGAAAGAGTAGAGGAGCCAAAGAAAGGACCTTTACAATGTTGGGGTTGTGGAGAGGTCCATATGTTAAGAGATTGTCCTCACATGCATCATGACAACAAAATAGTTTATCATGTTCAAGAGGCTACTACGGTCAATGATGTTGTTAGAAGTGTGCCCATAATATATGTAGATGTGGAAAATTGGCAAGCAAACCACCAAGCTTTTGTAGTGGATTTGGAAGGTATAATTACCAAGCAACCCATCTCTATTTTAATTGACCCTAGATCTAACCTTAGTTATGTCTCACCTCAATTTTTTGAAGCATGTTCCTTACAGAGAAGGAAACATGCAAAGGCATGGTTGGTTTAGTTAGCCACATGGACAAAGAGAAAAGTGGCAGAGATAATAGGGTCTTTTCCATTTGAAATGAGTGGACTGCATACTCAAGCATCCTTGAATATCCTACCTTTAGGAAAATGAGTGGACTGCATACTCAAGCATCCTTGAATATCCTACCTTTAGGATCATACAATGTGTTGTTAGGCATGGATTGGTTAGCAGTTCACAAAGCAAAATTGAATTGTTATGATATAACCTTAGAATGTGAAGATGAAAAGGGAAATGCAAGAGTTTTGCAAGGCATTTGGAAGCCAGTTTCGGTTAGAAAAATATAAACACTACAACTTAAGAAATTTAGTAGAAAAGGATGCCCCTTGTATGCGATACAAGTGCTCAACTCAGCAGAAGGCAAGGAGTTGAAGGTTGAATATCACCCAGTGTTGTGGGAGTTTAAGGATGTATTTCCAGAGGAAGTGACTGGACTTCCTCCTAAGAGAGATCTTGATTTTTCAATAGATCTTGTACCTGGGGTAGTACCAACATTAAAAGTACCCTATAGGATGAGCACACCAGAATTGGTGGAGCTGAAGGGACAACATAAGGAGATGTTGGATAAAGGTTACATTAGGCCTGTTGCTGTGAGGAACGGAAATTCCTCACACAATCATTTTTGAATCTCACTAGGCTAAGGTGAGATAGGTGAGAATGTTACCTTGGGTTTGTAGCTTAGGTGAAAACATCAATCAACCCTCAAGAAATATGTTCTTGGAGTTGATGCTATTAAAAATTTGTATGTTTTTGTCTTAAATTAAATGTAAAAATGTTTCATATAAATGATTACAGAATAAAAATGAATGAAATAAATAAATAAATACAATCTGAAAATCAGAAAAACACAAGTCTCAATTGAGAAAATGCATATTTTTAGTAATAATACCTTTTCCGAGTTACAACCATAATGCCTATTTTCAAAACCCTGTGAGGGTGAGGACCAAGATAAGACTTATAAGTCTAATATGGAATTTAACATCATACAAATACAACTGGTGTCTAAAAGAAAATGACTAAGAATGAATACATTGGATCAAGCAAGTCACAAGTCCACCAAATCTTGACTCTGCAAAATAATCTTAATAAGAACTGAAAATTAATTCAGATATTCTAATAAAACTACATAGACTTCCAAGAGAAATGAATGATCTTCGGAAGCATGCCAAATATCAATGCTTCCTAGTCCTTTCTTCTTTGCCACCTTTAGAAAGATCTGGTTGTCAACAAGAGGATTTATCCATTTTAAGGAACTAAGAAAATGAGAAGATGAAATTTAGAAATCTCAATATGAAACAAGAGAAAACCTTTTCAGAATGTTTCTATCTAATTCCTCATGTCTTCTTTATCCTTCAATTCTTCCTTTTATCCTCTAAAAGGTAGTCCCTCAAGTAGTTGAACTACTTTTAGTCACTAAAGTTAAATAAATTTAGTTATTAAATAGGACAAATAAATTTTAAGATAAGGATAATTAATAAATAATAATAACTAAATAGGTGGGGTCCCCTTCTATTATGCACACTTTATCTCAATGATCAAAATAGTTTTTTCTTATCGCTTCATCATATAATCAACAAATATAAAAAAAATATCAGCATCATATAGCATACCAAAACATGCATTTTAAACACCATGGCATAAAATACTTGTGTCTCCCATAAATATAACATGATATTTTAAAGTTTCAAAAATAAACATCATGGTTTTTCCATCTATCCCCAAATAGTATCATAGTCAAATATAACAATAAACATAATCAAAATAGTCCAGGGAATTTCTTTCTGAAAAATTCTTCTATTTCCCTGATGAAGTCCTCATACTAGGACTTCTTTTCTTACAATTGGGCTACCTCTTGATGCATATCATCTAAAATTCTCTTCCCATTGCCTGCTAATTTTATCTTTAAATGAACAGAGGAAGAGGATTTGACCATGTTGGTAGAAGTAATAGGATGCTTTCCTTTATCAATTTGAGAGCCATGTGGTGTAGTTTTGTGATCCTTTGGAGGAGGAGGAGGAGGATGCATAGACTCATGTGTGAACTATAAATACCGGGTCAACCAGAGGTAAAGGAAAAGATGCACTAGCAATAACATTATGAATTGGTGTAGGAGGGGGGTTGATGGGCATTAGAAGAAGGATTAGAAGGTATATTACTCCATCCATCATTATGAGGCTGTACAAGGGACTTACAAATGTTAACAAAGCCAAGGTGAGGATGCAAGATAAAATTAGGAGGAGTTTGGGGTTGTGGCAAGGCATGCTGTCCAACAAGGTTCATATTCCTAGTTTGGATCAACTACTAGAACTTATTAGAGTCAACATCAAAATGAATGGACAACATTAGTTTTTTATGTTCCCCAGGCTACCAAAAGGTATTAGGACCTTTGCCTCTTCTTCTTAACACAGATCCCCTTCCTACTATCCCTCGGGGTTGCTCGACCTCCCGGTCTAGGATCTTAGTCTCCTCGAGCTGCATTGGCTCCTCGAGACCTTACTGGTCTCAAACTGAATCAAACACAAGCCTTGTTATCACCTTCATGTTTTTTATGGTCATGATTGGGTCATCTCTGATTTGTTCATCGATCGAGGGTTCATAGTAATTGTGGGGCACCAACGTGCTCGCTCTTTATCAGAGGACTCAATTTCTGTAATCGAAAAAGTGCTCGCCCAACCTGGTCTAATCGCGGCAGTTGAAACTACAGCCCCACGAGATCAATGACCTCGGTAAATAGTGGGCCAAGAACTAGTGCGTATGCTAATTTCACCTTCGCACTCCGCAATGGTTCCCCATCGTCAATTTCTGTTACACAGATCGACGACCACAAACTCCTTTGACACTTCGGGCTTTAGAAGTTTCAACTTTCCGCCTTTGCCTTCTCTCGGAGCTCACAATCTGTTGACGTGTATCCTTCAGGATCTGACGGTCTAGATATTCTCTGCTCCCATCAACTTCCTTTCGGAGGGTTAGGCCTCCAAACTTCTTGATCTCTTGCCATGTGCCCTTCGCAATGGACGTTTGCGATCTACCTTGGATTTCAGGACTTCGATATTTTTTGACACTCCACAACTGAAATATTCTAAAGTGACATTCCCTAAAGCCTTAGTCTGTTGACACGTGTCTCCTGGTGACCAACGACCAGGATCTATTTCGGCCTTTGTCTCTTTGGTGATTTCTCTCTCCCCTTGTCTACAAAACTCCCAAAGTGCTTCAGCTCCAGATTTCTAGATCTTATGCCACCTATCCCTCCGGATGATGGAAGGTCCCTAACCCCTTTCGGGACTTTGGCAAATTCTCTCCCTTGTGTGCACACAAAGACTTAAAACTCTCGTACTTTGCCCAGATCCAACGATCTGGAACGATCGTGCTCCCTCCTGGATAGATCTTGATCGATAACTCGTGAAACCTTCAAAGCTTCACTCCCTTTGAAGATTTCTCCTACTAGCTCTCTTGAGCTTTCTTTCTCGATCCCTTTGACACCTTAGAGGGTTACTTCGACCCTTAGTTGAACTTCGAATATGTGCACTCCTTGCAACAGGTTCTTATGCAAGACTTAGCTTCTTGTAGGCGACTGTGCACACCTTGCAACAATCCCTTTGCACTCCTTGCAAATGGAAGTTTCACGCTATCTGTTTTGAGCTTCTGAGTTGAAATAGACTCCGTCAATGCACTCTTTGCGGACTATATGCACACCTTGCATGAACTCAATGAAGAGAAACAAATTCAAACTTGTCCCAATACTTCCCAGTATCATATGCTCAACAACATAACTCATTCATTCATGAAAACATAAAATAACATCATATGCTCAACAACATAACTCATTCATTCATGAAAACATAAAATAACAGGGAAACTGTAAATAGTAGCAACATCATGCATTGGGTCAATATCCCTCTATTATATTCATTCAAATGTAAAATGGCTACAGTTTTGAAAACAACTTACATTCAGTAACAACTATCCCCTCCTAATATGCAACAGACCTATTCATGCATACAATGCATCTACTTATACAAGAGGTCCTCTAGGGTTTCCTCCAACTACCTATCTGATCGAAATAAAAGACTACAACTACTTAGTCCTATTACAATCAACGTCCGTGACAGATAATTTAAGGTGAATCTTCAGATCCACGCCAAAATAAAATAACTAAAGAACGATCTTATCTCTTCTAGTTTGATGCGATCGTTCAAACTCCGACCATTAAAACTTCTCTGATTCATCATTTACTCAGAATTTCTCTGAGATATGCCACCTTTCAAAATTTAAAATTTTACTTAAAAGGCACGCTAGGCGTTGTGTTGTCATCCTATGTGGCTTTGCTGATGATGCTCCTGCATCATACTCCTCCAGGCATAAAATTCATGGACTCCTGCAATGACCTTCCATGCTTCTGGATATCAACTTCATTTGCCCAACTGTATTCCTCTATCAGGTGTCCCTTCCACTTGACCAAATATTCAAAATAGGTCTTCCTCCTAGTCTTCTTACCAATTCTCTGATCAATGATATTCTCCATCTGTGGATTTTTAGCTACATGCATCTTCTTTTCCCACTGAATCTTCTCTCGACCTTCTGATCTTTCTGTGTCATCTTCCCTGTAAGGATACAGGTTTGAAATGTTGAATATGGGTGATATTCCCACATCCTCTGGTAGCTCTATCTCATAAGCATTATTACCAAATTTTCTTAGGATCTTGCATGGTCCAATCTTCTTCAACTTCAACTTATTATATGTTCCCCTTGGGAACCTTTCTTTCCTCAAGTGTGCTAAAAATTGATCTCCCACTTCAAATTGAAGTTCTCTTCTGTGTTGATCAACTCTACGTTTATACTTTGCATTTATGTTCTGCAACCGCTCCTTGATCTGATCATAAAGCTTCTGCATTTCTGCAGCGAAGTCTTCTACTCCAGTGCTTCTGAATTCACTCTGCTCTATGTCTCGTAATTCTGATACCCCTCTCAACATCATCCCATACACTAAATGGAATGGGATTTTTCCTGTACTTCTATTTGGTGAGTTATTATATGCAAACTCTGCTTGTGACAGAATTTGATCCCACTGGCTATGATGTTCAGTGACCAAACTTCTCACCCACTGGCTATGATGTTCAGTGACCAAACTTCTCAACAAATTTCCTAAATTCCTATTTACCACCTCAGTCTATCCATTTGTCTGAGGGTGATATGCTGAACTAAAAGACAGTTCTTTCCCCAGCTTCTTCCATAATGTTCTCCAGAAATGATCAACAAATTTAGTGTCTCTGTTTGAGACAATACTCCTGGGCAATCCATGAAGTCTCACAACTTCCTTGAAAAACAGATTTGCAACATGTGTTTCATAACTAGTTTTCTGGCATGGGATAAAGTGTGCCATCTTCGAAAATCTATCAACCACAACAAATATGGAATCACTTCCCCTCTGGGTCCTTGGAAATCCCAACACAAAATCCATGCTTATTGCATCCCAAGGCCTATCTGGAATAGGCAATGGATGATACAATCCAATGTTCTGTTTCTTTTCGTTTGCATACTGGAAAATCTTACATTTGTTCACAAACTTCTTCACCTCTACTTTCATACCTGGCCAATAGTATGAGCTTTTCAACTGTGCTAATGTCTTTTCATGGCTGAAATGTCCTACTAGACCTCCACTGTGTTTTTCCTTCAGTGGATTTTCTCTCATCGAGCACCTCAGTATGCACAATTGGCAACCTTTAAACATCAATCCATCTTGAATCATATACTATGTCCACTGACTTCTGTCTCTGAGAACATGATTTGCACATGCTTCATATGATTCTTTGAAATCTGGATCATCACAATACATATCCTTAAGGTGTTAAAACCCTAATGTCTTGACCTAAAATTCCTACAGAATCATACATCTCCTGCTCAATGCATCAACAACTTTTATAGCATTACCAGAAATATTTTTAATGAAAAAAGTGAAATTTTTCATAAATTCTATCCACTTGGCATGTCTCTGGTTTAACTTCTCCTGTCTGGTTATGAATTGTAAAGCTTGGTTATCGCTATACAAGACAAATTCCTTTGGAATAAGGTAGTGCCTCCATATCTTCAAGGCTTGAATTATGGCATAAAATTCTTTATCATATGTGGAGTACTTTCACTTAGTCTCATTCATCTTCTCACTGAAATATGTAACATGCCTATTATCTTGGCTCAAAACTACTCCGTTTGCAACTCCAGTCGCATCACACCTTACTTGAAACGTCTTCCCGAAATTTGGCAAGACCATAATTGGTCGTTCTGTTATCTTCTCCTTCAACATATTGAAACTTTTATCATCTTCTTCTGTCCATTTAAAAGACTTGTGTCTCTTCTTTACTGTATCCATCATTGGTGCACAAATTTCGCTGAAATTTCTAATGAACTTCCTATAGAAACTTGCTAATCCATGGAAGCTTCTCACTTCAAACATATTCCTCGGTGATGGCCATTCTTTGATTGCTCTGACCTTCTCGGGATCCATCTTCAATTCATTTGAAGAGATAACAAAACCCAAGTAAATGAGTTTTGTCTTCATAAAAGAGGACTTCTTCATATTTATCA
>CBVK0102340115.1:0-15850 GCA_900067695.1 Picea abies
TAATGAGTTAATTAATTAATTAAACAATTAATTAATATACATTAAACAATAAATAAATTATTATTATTATTATTATTATTATTATTATTATTATTATTAAATAATAGTTAATTAATTAATATGCATTAGGACAATTAATTATTTAATTAATTAAACTTAATAAACCTTAAACAGTTATTTAACTTTGACAATTAGTTATTTAACTAGGGTTGTTATAGGTAGAGAGGTTTGTTGTAAAATTACGATATATGTCTTCAATATTTTTTATATGATAGAAGATTTAATTCGGTGTTTAAGTCATTTATAAAGAGATCATCTTTATCTTTGTCAAAAAGTAGATGCCTTTGGTTACAAGAGTTATCTTCAAGGGGGTTTTTATGAACGATAAAGCTTAGAGTTAGGTTTAAAGGTCTATGATAAGATTCAAGTTCATGGTCATTTAAAAGGTCAAAAAAATTTACTATTTGGTTGTAAACAGGGATATCTGATATCACATAGTCCACAACACTAATACTCAACCCATGGATACAAGTTATTTGGTTAGATTTTGGCCACTTAATTAGACCATTGCAAATGATTAGATCTTGAGAACTACCAATCTTGATTAGCTGAGTACCATATAAATTCTTGATCAAGTCTTTCAAATTTCTCTTTTATCTATTAACTAAAACAAAGTCCTTGTCTAGCCACAGAGGATTAGGGTTGGAATATTTGATTAAGATAATATCCTGATTAGTTGCAATTATAGCATTAAAGCCTCCTAACAAGAGGATACTACCTTGATTTCTTAGACTATAAATATCTTGTCCTAATCTTTTATGTATGACTATTGTTTTAAGTGTTTTGGTAACTATTAATTTATATTTTTTAACCTTCTCTTAAATTTGATAAAAAAAATTAACTATTTATAAACAAACACTATATAAACCACTCATTTTTAAACTATTTTTTTAATAATTAAAATTATGTTTATTTGTTAATAAAATTATTAAAAAAATCAATTAATTTAATTTACATAATTTTTGTTTTGATTGATCTAAGTGAATAATGGGTAAACCACTCACTTTTTTAAAAATGCATATGTTTTTAATAATTAAAATGGTATAGCCAGCAGGGGTTTGGTCTAGTGGTCAAAGAACATATTATTAAGGCGTTAATGTTGTTACTCAAACCTTAATTTATCTGAAAACATGCTTGCGGGTAGCCATCAAGATCCGCCAATAATTAAAATTGTATACATTTATTCATATAATTATTTTTAAAAAATCAATTAAAAAAAGCATTGAAGAGAAATGGAACAACTTCAATGAACAAGAATGAGCCGTAAAGATCCACTAATAATTAATTAAAACTGTATACATTTATTCATATAATTATTTTTAAAAAAACAATGAAGAGAAATGGAACAACTTCAATGAACAAGAATGAGGGATGCTTTTAATTTTTTTCTAAGACTATGTAAGAAAACTTCAACTCAAAGAGTAAACAAAGAGTAAGAATGATAATGAAAAGGAATCGAACAACTTCAACTAAAAGGAATGACTAAGTGTTCCAAAGGAGATATTTTTAAGGTTTTTTTAAAGACTTGGTCACATTATCGAAGTGTCGTGGTAGGTTGAGACTTAGTTTGGGAGGTCTTTTGGTGTCGATATTATAGTATAAATTTGAATATTTTTTTTAAGTGAATAATAAGATTAGATTGAGTGGTAAAGATTGTAATTTTGAAATGGATTTAAATGATGTTTTTGTGTTTGTTAAACAATAGTGGAAAAATTTATCATAATTTAGTGGTTAATTAATAATGAAAATAATTATTATTGGATATTATTTATGAATATAAATTAATTCCATATCATTATTTAAGGAAAATTATATCACTTAAAGTGTTTTTTTATATTCAAAAAAAACTAACTCTTAATCAATCAAAAATAATTTTAAATCTTATTAAAAAAAAAATAAAAAAAAATTAACATAAAACATAATCGAAATTATAATAATGAATCATAACCATTTAACCTTAAATCTTATTCAAAAATAAAAAATAAAATGATTTTAACCTAAAACATAATTAAATCTTATTTTAAAAAATAAAAATAAAATGAATTTAACCTAAAACATAATTGAAGTTATAATAATGAATCATAACCATTTAACCTTGATCCTGTATACTACCTCCCATTGTGATGTAAGGTTTTACTCATTAAGAAACACTAACATTAATATCTTATAAATTAAATATTTGAATACTTAATCATATAATAATAATAATAATATATTTTTTAATAATAATAATAATAATAATTAAAATTTTATCTATTAAAAAACTAATATTAATATTTTATAAAATAAATATTTTAATAAAAATAAACATTTAATTATTATTCATTTATGTTTATCTTTTAAAAACTTTTTTTATATTGATAATTTTATCAAAAGTAATATAATCGGAATTTTTCATTTTTTTTAATTAATTCATGATTTTTTTTTTTAATTAATTCATGATTAATGGGTAACGTTTTTACAGAGGTGCAAGGAAGGAATTGATTTTTCTTTATATCTTATTTAAAAGGAACTAGGTTTTATTTATTATTTTTAATTAATTTATAAAAAAATTATGATAAATAATAAAAAAAATTGCTTTCTAAATTAAAATGGATAAATTATATATATTAATAAATAATTTAAATTAAGGTAAGAGATTAAATTATAATTGAAGATAGCATTTATTTTTATGTATGGAATTAAAGTTAAATGTTATTAAAAAAATGATTAGTAAATCATTTTAAGTGACACAACAATGAATCCATTAGTATTTACCAACAAAAACTAATAATAATTATCTTTACTACTAATTAACAACTAAAATATAATAAATTTTACCACATTAAAAAAAATTCTTAATAAATAAATACGTATACCTAAAAATAAAAATAACTAATCTTCCAATTGATTAATCTTCCAATTGATTGGATAACCTTGATTACTAATTTGTATAGAATTAACTAATATTATGAATAATTGAGTAACCTCAACATTGAGGGTCCTAACTAGTAAGTTAGGATTATAAAAAGGAAATATTTTTAAGGGATATAAAAATGAAATATTTTCAATAACTTAAATTTTAAGGAAATAATTTTAATAACTTTGGAAAATTTTCCATTGACGTATCTAGTTGCTCTTTACTATAATGTCTACTTACATAGAGGGGGAAATATCCATATATGAAAAAATATCCATGATAATAAAGTGAAATAATTTGTTGGAGATCATAGATATTCCGCACAATGAAACCTTGCATTTACACATGGATATGCTAGCAAAAGTATGATAAGAAATGATCATTTTAAAGATAAATAAGAGGGTAATTTTTTTTAATTAATAATAAAAATTATATTTACAAAATGTAAACATTATTTGGAAAGTTTATATCAAAAGGAAATGTAATTTCTCTTATTTAAAGATGTTAAGTACATGTATATGGGGAGAAAGTGTGAATGTGTGTGTTTGTGTTAGATTTGGAAAGTTTATATCAAAAGGAAATGTAATTTCTCTTATTTAAAGATGTTAAGTACATGTATATGGGGAGAAAGTGTGAATGTGTGTGTTTGTGTTAGTTTCGGGAAGGTGGGTGATGAACACATATATGGTTAGTTCTTTTTGGTGTGAAAGTGTGTATGTGTGTGTTTTTCTCACTTTTAGAAAGGGAGGTAATGCACACACACCTTCACCCCCCGGGTGTGTGGTGTATATACATACACACCTTCACAGCTACACCAACCACCTTCTCTAAGGTGAGATGATGCAAGAGCGTCAAAATGAGTTTGAAATTACCTAGATCATGTGAGAGATGAAGAATCTAAAGACTTAGTAGAGATGTGAAAAGGATGCATTTTAAGTGTAAAAGTTTGCCTTTATGATGAGTGGCATGCATTTCTTTGGGAGAGATCAATGTCATACTCAGTGTGCATTTTTATAAAGGATGGTGTCCATATTAAAGGTTGTGGCATACATTCTCAAAAATGGTTGGTGTGCATTATATGCTCATGGACATTGTATGGAATCCCACTTTCCATGATCCCACCTTGATAATGTGTTGAGTGTTGATTGAAAAATGTCATTGGATGAGACATCAAATGGATGTGAGAATGAGGAGAAGAATTATTACACATGGAAGAAGATTGAAAAAATTGTACAACTAGAAGATGAAATGTTGCAAAAGTTATGGAAAATTTGAGATTAATAGAAAAAGAGAAGGAGATAATGGAGTTGGTCAATAGATAGAGGAAAGATAGAGAGACACAAAGTTAGGCTACCATTTCCTTTAGCCTGGTAGTTTTAGTATCCTATAATTGAGAAGAGGTTAAGAGCCCAATTGTAATAATTCTATAGAATTACATTAATAAACATAGAGACAACATTCAATAGTGGTTTTTACCTAGGTGACAGGTTTCCACTTTTAATTCATGCATCCATGAGATGTTGAATGTTGTGTATATATATCATTGTTGATGTTATTTATTGTAGATGGTATATTATTTTTATGATGTTTATTAATGCAATAGAGTAGTTGATGGTTTTTTGTTAATAATAGATGTCGTCAAGAAAAATTTAAGAGATTTATGTAATTGGTTTTCATTGTGTAACTTTGTATTTCAAGTGACACACTCTCCTTGCATCAAGTGGTATAAGTGCTAGGTACATATATCGGAGGAGGAGAAGATGAAGGTGAAGAGGCTTTTGTGTATTTTTCTCAATAGATAAGGATGATCTCTTGAAAATTAAGATATTGAAGCTACATGTGAAGAACCAGAGAGGGAGGATGAAAAATGTTGTGTGGTTTCAAGAAAAGGGGATGTTATCTACATCGAAGACATCAAACAATTGTTGAAAGAAATTGCAATTGAGTCTTTAAGGACAATTAGTTCTTTTGTTTCCATACAATGTACATGAATTGTATATGTGATAGATATAATTCTCATATGAGTGGTGAGAAGAGCGAAGAGGGTTTGGCATTAACTAGTGTAAATCTATATTAACTCCATAACTATCATGATCTAAGAGGGATCAATCTGAGATAAGAAGCAAATAGAAAACTAAGACTGGAACTAGGCTCAAATGAACAAGCATTGGCATTTGATGCAACAACACAACTAAAAAATAAAAAATATTGGGAGTCCCATAGGTAATGGCCAAAAATAGGTTGAGAAGAAGTCATGCAACTCCAATGTAAAGTCATGGAGAGACTAAAAAAATAATCTCGATCCTAAGCAAAATTCAACTGGGAGTCAAAATGTCAAACAAGGTTCAAAGTGTACTTTTAAAACTTTATAGTATAGCAATGAAGACATGGATTCTTTATAAAACAAAAAGAATAAAACAAAATTCAAACATAGTACTCATAAACTTACCCTGGAAACCCTTAACCGAGAAAACCAACAAATGTTTAGAGTCACACCTCTAACTCTCATTGTATTAATCCACCATTAAAATATAATATATAGGATCTCATGACATCGAAAACCCTAATCCATTGGCCCAAATTAGATTCCTTAACCATAATTACATTACAATGGCCTAAAAAACCATTGGCCAAAAAACACCAAAAACGGGAAAAAACTAACCAAAAACAACCCAAAAAAAATTATTGGGGCCTCTGCCCCCACTGTGCTCAATGCAATGTATAATGCATGGGGCTAGTCGTGAAAATAATATAACACATACCCAACACAAACTAGGTCACCCATGATCAATAAGATCTACCATGTAAATTACGACACTTATAAAACAATAAGAAGCCTCTGTGCCACAAGTTAGCGGAGTCGATCCTAGGGAAAAATGAAACTAAAAACTGATAATGCATAATGGAAGGTGGGAAATACTAACTTATATGATAGTTTCAATATCATTACCTATAATAATGTATCAATGTGGACAAAAATGATGGGAAAATGCCAAAGAAAATGTCTCCAAAGTCTTGTACATATGACCAACAACACTCATACAAAAGTTAATAAATCCAATATATAAACCTATAATAACAAATCATGCTCTGGAATATAAAACTTGAAAAAAAAAACCTTAAAACTACAATATGGTACAAACCACCAAATAACCTTGCATCTTATGCATAGTTCTTCTTTGGGCCAAGGATTTCTTTGGTAGTCAAATTGTAAAGCCTCGAGTTGGAGAAAAAATAAAAATCTATGATGCATGTCTTCCCTTGTTCTATCATTGGTAATCATGGCTTCAAGGACAACCTCATTTCAAGGAAATTCAACCTACAATAAATTGTGTGAATTGGGAGGATTGATGACCTATATGGGTGAAGTGAACTAACCATATTTCAAATAATGATGGAGACTCTAATTGAAGCTAGCAGAGTCTTTGTCATGGAAGATTCTATCAATAAAGACTCACAATTATAAGGACGAGTACCCACAAACAATGATACTAGACTCAAGAGGAAAATCACAATCCCTCGGGACAATAAGGGGAAGCAAGGACTGTTGTGCCCCCATTGGATAAATCCCCTGATCAATTGTCAATACCTTGTTTCGAGAAGGCGAACATGATCATAAATGATCATTCTTAGAATCAGTAAAACAACAAGGATAAGACACCGCATAATTGACCCGTGGTAGGGTAGAGTCCACTCAAATAATATGACCATAAAAATGGGTAGCCTAAGATAAAGTCAAATGAGGATGGTGATTATCATATGCAAGTTGATCAATAGTGACAATTATTCCATTGTGAGGAAAATGCATTACCCAAAAGAGTGTGGACACCAAAAAATTAATAACATATACATAATCATGCCCAAGAACCATATTCAAGTCTAATGGGCCTTGCAGCATTATGATATTGACTAGGAAAGTCTCCATGCCTAATTTGATAGGAAGTTGAGGAATAATCCCTAAATATTCACTAGTTAAAGCCAATAGTTGACAGAAGCTTGGGAGACCCCAAATCTTTCCAAGTTGAGGATGATAAATGATTTTGGAGGCTCCTTCATCTACTATCCATCAACATGTTTTTGTTGAATTAACTTCAACCCTTATTTGGAAGTGTGTTGAAGAATGAAGGTGAGGCCCAACAATATTATTTCAATCTAAATTTCTCAACAATATCAATGCCCCCCAAAAATACTTCCATTGGTTGGTGGCTTACCCCCAACATGACTTGTACTTTTTGGTTTCTTATAGCTAGTATGACTTGAAATGATTAGCTTCCAATATCTAGTATGACCTGTAGTGATTTGAATGTTTCCCCTAGCATGACTTGCAACGAATGGTTTC
Source organism: Picea abies (assembly GCA_900067695.1). Lineage (NCBI taxonomy): Eukaryota > Viridiplantae > Streptophyta > Pinopsida > Pinales > Pinaceae > Picea > Picea abies. The sequence continues at coordinate 7,299 of CBVK0102340115.1, forward strand.
ATGTCTCTAACATGACTTGTAACAACTAGTTGCATGTCTCTAGCATGATTTGCAGTGTTTGGCGACTATTTCCCTTATCTTTGCTTCTTCTTATTATTATTCCTCTTTTTATTTATTTTATACTTCTGGTTACTAGTAGATTGACTTTCACGCGATGAGGAAAAAGGAGGAGGACTATATTTCACTGATGAAGAAGGTAAAGGATCAATTTCATTTCCTTGGGATAAGGTGATTTCCTAAGAATCCTTGAGAGCATTTGGAACATTTGGAGTGGTCCACAACCAAACCAGTAGTCCCAAAGTTAATCCAAGAATTTTCAATATGGCCATCAAGGGGGCACTAATGTTTCCAATGAAATAAAAACCACATGAATCCCATTGGGAAGGGTTCCCTTGGTTGGTATCCTCAAGAAACTTATCCATAATGGTCTTATGCATAGGGTCTTCCCTTGCAGGATTCTCTGCATCTAATTGAGTCTCGCGCACTAGTTGTGATGAACCGGTGTTATTTATCATATAACTTTGAGAAGGTGGATCCGTGTTTGACCAACAAAGTGGTTGGTCAACCAATTTGGATCATAAATTCAAAAGTGAAAATACACAGACAACCTAATGCCAATTAACAAGAAGTCATAGATCACACAACTATAAAAATGTCTTGAGAGGAATCGACAAATAAACCATTCTTACAAGGCTTATCTTAGGTTGGTTAGGTCTTGAGTCTAAATCAGTGAAGAATTGATCAAAGGACCTTTTAGAGAATTATATGGGTTGATTAATCCCTGAGAATGATCAATAAAGGAGCAAGAGACAGTTACAGTAACTTTCTCACAACATTCACCTAAGGTGCAAGTACCCTCGCGAAGACTTGTACCACTGAAACGAGATAAAAAAAGGATTGTGCATATTCCTCAAGTATCGAGAGAACTTCCAACTCATAGTAAGCCATCTGAAATCCTAGGAAAAGACACTAAGGTTACCAATTCACAATCAATGATAGATAAATAGTCATGGGTCTTGATCACATGTATGGACAGGGAAAAAAATCCCTAAGCTTCCAAATGGGTTATCACTCAGAGGACCTTGGCACTTTGGAAACCCTCGTACACGTAGTAATCGAACATAATCAAGTGAAGGAGGTGCTACCACCTCCACTTTCCCTAATGTGAACTCATTCTTAACACATGTGTTATAGGTTCTTTCCCAATACTTGCGCTCCTTTCTACTACTAGGTTTTTCAAACTCTTTAATCAGTTCTAGTTTCAGGTTTTGTGGCCTGGGATAATTTACTCTCCAACCTATTACAAGGCCCTAAATCCGAGAATATTGTTTGTTCTTATAGAAAGAAAAAAGTCTAGTTACTTTTAGATTAAGGTTTTTTTTTAAATGTATGTTAATTACTCAGACATTATGGAGGTTCAACTAATGAGATTTCAAAGACTCAAAACACAAATAACTAATAACAACACTAGCATACAAATTTCACTAATTATTCAATGAAATAAATTATAATCGAAACAACTTTGAAAAGTAAACCAAATCCAATATGCAAACGTCTATTACATTTTTTTCCTTTTCTTGCAAATAATAGAAACTATTAGACCCTATTCAACCAACCAAGGAAATGAAAAATACAGCTAGACAACCTAACATAAAACACGAAAAAGAATAAAAAAAGAAAAGAAACTTAAAATGTTTTTTTCTTTATAAAAGAAAAAAAAAATAGACAATCAAATACTATTTCATTGCAAAAATACTTCAGACAAGTCTAGGGAGGAAAACAAGCCAGAATGAAGCAACCAAGCAAGAGGAAAAGGGATGGAGGTGAGAAAACTGACTCCTAGAAGGCACTCGCACCTTATGAGAGAGAAACTAGAAAGTACTCACACCTTTATTGAAAGAAACTAGTGATTTGTTTCTTTATGTATGAAGGGAAAGAAAAAGTATGTCATGTAAGAGGCTAAAATCCTCAAAAACCTTGAAAAACCTTTGTAGAATGACTCGTGACCTTACAAGAAAATAATGTAGACTAATGATTGATAGAAACAATATAAACCTAATCCAATAAAGAAATTAATCATACCCTATCAAGAAAAACGAAAGGAGTTGTCCCCAAGGGAGTTGTTAATTATGTTGTGGAAATAAATTTCCCTATAGCTAGGGATATACTATAGAAGAGAATATTTGAAGAACAATACAATTATTCCCCTAAAGCAGCCTATGATACTATTCACTAAATACCCAGTGGTTACAGGAGGACTCACCTAGATCTGATGACTAGTTCGAGACAACTCTTGCCATCTGTCTTTGCTCCAACTACCCTCACTACTGCTTTAGATTGTAGATCTGCAAAAACAGATACAAGAAACCTTCCTCGAGAATATTTGGAAGAAATTAAAGTGAGTATAAATAAATACCTTAACTAAATTAACTAGGGAAATTGGTTCCACTACTAAACACTGAAAGGATATTGAATTCAATATAAAAAAATTCAACATTTAGGAGAGGGAAAGAAGATAGATATTCGTTTTATTATTCAAAACAATAGTACAAAATATTATACCTGATTATGTTGTTTGCACTATTCATAACTTCCTGCTGGATTCCTCTAATCTCAGGCCACCCAGGGTTGCAACACCTCCAACATTATTATCCTCATAGATAGAAGGAATATCAAGAGATCTCATGCCTCGCAGATGCAAATGCGAAATGAAATTTGGGGAATAAGACTTTCTTGAGAAATGCAGGTCATAAAAACCTCGATAATAATGGCCTGGTTTCGATGGGTCTAACCTCGATAATAATGGCTTGGTTTCGATGGGATAAATGATTAATCTAGGACAATAATAGTTATTATCCCTTCCTTTCACTCTTAGGTCTCTTTCTATACAATTTCAAGATGCTTGAGACCATTGTGATATGGGTTTAAGGGAGTTATTTTTCTTGTAAACACCACTCGGGAGAACAAAAAATTCACATTTTAAATATTTTTCTGATGAAATGGTATGTACATCAATATTATTAGTCTTGGAATGGTAAGTTGGGTTCTTTTCCAAAAATATTGTTCTTTAATTGTCACAATTTATCTTCATAGACCTCTGCTCAAACCTGATTACTGAACACATCCATTGCAACCATATTGCTTCTTTGCTTCAATGAGTGGCTTCCATGTATTCAAATTTTGTTGTTGACAAGGCGATGAACACATGTCGCTTACTCATCTAGTTGATTTCTCTATCAAAAATCGTGAACACATATCCGTTGGTTGACCTTTATCAATCTAGATCTCCAACCCAGTCAACATCGACAAATCCATGTACATTTACTTCACTTTCATCGCCAATTTTTCCTTGGTATCATACAGAATAATCTTTTTTGCCACACAAATACCCGAATAATCTCTTGATAGTTTTCCAATGTTCCTTTCCAAGTGTCTATGTGTATCTAGTCAACACTCCCACTACATCGAAAATGTCTGGTTCAACCAAATCTTTCTAGTTGCTTGATCTCTCTTGATCTCCATTCCCAAAATGAAGTTCTCTACATTGAGACCCTTCATGTCGAAATTGGAGGATAGTTGCTTCTTCATCTCCTTTATTGTGCCCATGTTGTTTTTTATTAGCACCATGTCGTTGACATACAATGATACATATATAAAATTATCATCTTATTCCTTGGAATATATGCAATGATCATATTTTTTTCTCAGAAATCCCAAACTAAGGATGTATGTATTGAATTTTTGATACTACATCCTTGGTGATTGCTTTAGACCATAAAGGTATCTTTTAAATTTGCACACTAGCTCTTTCTTTCCCTTTATTGTAAATCCTTTAAGATGTTTCATGTGTATTTCTTCTTCTAGGTCCCAATGTAGGAATTTTGTCTTCACATCCATCTTTTCTATTTCCATATCATATGTTGTATTCATAGACATTAGTACTCTAATGGAATTTAATTTTTCATTAAGGGAAAAAACCTCACCAAAGTCGACTCCTTCGACTTGGGAATATCCTTTCACTACCAATATAGCTTTGAATTTATCGACTTGGCCTACTACATTCATATTATTCTTGAATACCCACTTGATATCAACAAGATTTCTTCCACTAAGTAATTTGACTAAACACCACATCTCATTATTATGCAAGGCTTCCATTTCTTCTTCCATGGTGTCCTTCCATATTCTACCCTATGTTGAGTCAAATTCCTTCTTGACCGAATTGGGCTCCTCTTCAGTGACAATTAACACAAATGTGGAATTGAAGTTAGGAATACTATACCTTTCGACTGGTTTTCTTACTCATTCATACCTCCTTACAACCAAGGTCGTTTGTTCCAACTTTTCATCTAATTTAGTCGACTCATATGAATCATATTCTTCTTTATTCCTTAGTTCAAAACTCACATTCTCTAGATTATTATATGTTTGAACCACTTCATGAAACTCAGACTTCCTTCCAAATTATCTAAAGACCACATCTCGACTATACATTACTACTTACCTTGATGCAGGATCCCAGAGCTCATATCCTTTCATTCCTTCTTTATGTCCAATGAAAATACAATTCAATACCTCTGTGTCCATCTTTCTCCTCTTTTCCTTGGGAACATGAACAAATGCATCACAGCCAAATACTTAGAGATGTGAAACTGGAGGATTCTTACTAGACCATACCTCATGTGGATTCCAGTCGACTAGCACTGACGAAGGAGACATACTCACCATATATTTTGCAGTGTCAACTACCTCTTCCAAAAATTCTTGTGCAAGCCTAGCACCACTGAGCATGTTCCTTTCCTTGTCCATCAATTTTTTGTTCATTCTTTCAGAAACTCCATTTTGTTGTGGGGTATATGGTGTGGTGTTTTGGTATGCTATGCCACATTTCTTGCAAAACTACTCAAAATCCTTTCCACATAATTCACCACCATTATTAGTTCTCATCGCCTTAATCTTATTATCTATTTGGTTTTCTAAAAGAGATTTAAAATCTTTGAATTTCTTGAAAACCTTTGATTTGTTCCTCAAGAAATATATCCATGTCTTCCTAGAAAAAAAATCTATGAGGGAGACATAATATAGGGATCCACCAAGTCAGGGAACTAAAACAAGGCCAAACACATCACTATGAACCAATTCTAGAATCTCCTTTTCCCTTGTTGCTCCAGATGGGAACCTTACCCGAGTTTGTTTTCCATATATTTGTTGTTCACAAAAATCAACTTCTAAATTACATTCAAGGAAATATTTGACCATACCTTTATTATTCATATATCGAAGTTGTTTTTCTCCAATGTCCCATCTTATCATGCCATATCATGGTCGGGTTGACTTAACGAAGACTTGTCGAGTCGGTTTGAATTGACTCAACTGGACTTGAGTCGAGTCGATTCAAAGTTGAGTTGACTTTGGGAATAGTGGTGTTGTTGCATCTAGTAGAGTCAACATTCCATAACAACCGGTATAGGGTTCCAATTCGAACACACTTCATTAATACCATTGCACCCCTAACCATTTTTCACATATCCTTCTTAAATAGAGTGTGCACCCATGCATCACTCATATTACTAAAAAATATAAAGTTTTGGCCAAACTTGGAATATGTAGCACACCTTGGATATGTTTACTCCTCCAATCCTACAGTATCAGTCGAATTCCTCCCCATTCAACAATTTTGGTTGTTGGGTTGTCCCCCAAGAACACATATCCTCCTTCATATCATTCATATTCACATAACCATTCTCTATGTGGTGTCATATGATAATATTCTCATGAGTCGATAGACCAAACATCTTGATCTGACTATGTATTGGTCGACGCTAGATACACATTGCCTCCCTTATCTGGAGTATTCTTTCTCTTAGTCAAATACTTCTCATCAGATCTTATACTAACTTTCATTTCCTTTGAATTGCATTCCATTTTTCAATGCTCAACTTTACCACAGTTCATGCATCTTCTTGTCAACTGAACAAAGGATTTATATCTACCCTTTGACTTGAAATTTCTACCAAATAATTTTTGTTATCTTTGTCAATCGATCGACCTCTCACCACTTTAAATGCATATTTGGTAGATCCTTCTATGCTATTTATTATCATTTCTTTTGATAGTAGATATGTAACCACTTATTCTAGTGATAATGTGGTTGAATAAATCCTTATAGCCATGACTAAGTTATCCCAGGAGTTTGGAAAAGAACATAATAGGCTAATACATTTATCTTCCTCAATGATTTTAATATCCACATAAGATAATTGGATTATTATGGTAGTAAACACATTTAAATGCTCTGTTACCAAACTTCCCTCACTCATCCTCAAAAGGTAAAGTTTCTTTCTAAGGAACAACTTGTTTACCAGGGATTTCGACTAGTACAAGATTCCCAACTTCTCACGTAGTTTCTTGGCTGAGTATTTTTAGCATACCTAGCCACCCACAGGTCGGGCTATGCTACTTCAATCCTACTCTAGGACTTCTTTCTCTTACAAATACCTTTCAAATTAATAAATATTCATAAAATAAAGTAACTAAACAACATGCACAACAATAACTAGCAAGCATGCATACTCTAAACATATCGAATTCAACGATAAATAAAATACATAACGGAAATAATTCATACACAAGAAAATAATACCATAACAAAGAGAAATTATATTTTATAGAAGAGAACCATCGACTAGATTGAGACCAAGGACATCAACCATAGACATTGTTGTTCCAAGTCTCAACAACAATGTCACCCCTAAGCCAGGGCTATGAATCCACAAGGATGGTTCCATAGTGTTACTTGGATTCCCACCAGTCAGAACTCAAGTTCTCACAAGATTCCCAACACCCACACCAATCGAAGTACATAACTCTCTTCTACCCAGCTTGCACAACCCAACAGAATGGACCCCCACCCTTCTCTTCCATGTAGTCCCTCAGGCAGTCCTTCTCCTTCTAGGGATCCAGTGTAGCTAGTCTATAATCTTCATGCTGAGACTCTTAGGACTCCCAGCTGTGAGAAAATTTGTAAACAGGCCAAGAATCTCAAACATGTAGGCCTCAAATCATGGTTGGAATACACCAATGATCTTTATAGCCAACAATTCCATGGCTTCTCTTCAACAGTTTGTCTTCCTTTCCCAAGCCAAGACATAGATGAGGAAAAATGAGTGGGTGATGGAAATGAATGGAGTGAGATATCCATGAAAAGTTAGAAACAATGAAAAATCAGGTGAATTAATGTATGAGGGAAGAGTCAAATGACCAGAATGAGGATACTAATGGGAGTGAGAGATAGAACAAACCCCCCCAACAGACTAGGGATGGGTTTTTGTGCTCGTGGGGATCAAGAACCTCTTCGACTGACCCTCTCTTTATTCCCATCTGACTGTGGATGGTATGATGTGCCAAAGTTCATATTTGTACCAAATCCTTTAAATAATCCCTTCCAAAAATTTGAAGTAAACTTTGTCTCTTTCTGAGACAATAGTCCTAGGTATCCCATGCAATCTAGAAATTTCCTTCATGTAAATTTCTACAATATTAGTTGTTGTATGAGTTGTTTTTATAGGAACGAAATGATAAGCCTTTGTCAATTTATCAACCACTACCATGATTGAATCATGTTTCCTATCTGTCTTGGGAAATTTAGTTATAAAATCAATGGTTATCACTTCCCATTTCTTCTTTGGGATTGGTAATGGTTGTAGAAAACTTGTTGGGTGTCTATGCTCATCCTTCACCTTCTAACATTCCATACATATGACGATGTAATCAGAAAAATATTTTTTCATTCCCGGCAAAAAGAATTTTCTTCTTACTATTGTAATTGTTTTCTCATAACCGGGATGTCCAGCATATGGAACATTATGCATTTCCTTTAATACCAAATTCCTAAGTTCTTCCAAACTAGGAACATAAATTCTATTTTTATGCATAAGTAATTCATGTTCCTTTATCTCATGCTCTTTCATTTTCTGTTGTACATCCTCTTGTTGCAAGCTTTACCTTACCTTTAGGTAATGATGATCTATAACAACCAAATCTAAAATTCTTCTCTTCAAGTCTGGTTAGTGTATACTAACAGTTGTAGCATGCATGGGATGCACTTTTCTTCTAAGTGCATCAGCAACTTTATTTTCTTTTCCTTTGATATGCTTGATATCAAAGCCATATTCACTTAAAAATTCCATCCATCTTGTTTTCCTGGCATTCAAAGTTGGTTGTTCAAAAAGATACTTCATAGCACTATGGTTTGTTCTTAATTCAAATATCTTCCCCATGAGATAATGCCTCCACATATTCAATGCATGGACAATGGAAACTAGATCCAATTCATGTGTGGCATAATTCCTCTCACATTCCTTAAGATTTCTGGACTCATAACCAATGACATGTCCATTTTGAGTGACGACTCCACCAAGTTCATCCTTGCATGCATTTGTGCATACCACAAAACTTTCATTTGGGTCAACAATCTTTAAGATAGGTGCACTAGTGGGTAACTCCTTCAACAAATTAAAGTTCTCTTCACATTCAGATGTCCATTCAAATTT
>CBVK0102340127.1:0-10894 GCA_900067695.1 Picea abies
TTTTTGTCGAGATTAAGAGCCACGAATTTGCAGCAAAATAGGCACTCTTTGGAAGCAAAAAAGGGCCATGAAATCACTGTATATTTGGCTATGAATTTGCAGTTAAAATAACCACGTTTTTCAATGAAAAACGTGTAATGAAATTTCTGAAAAAGGTGGCCGCAATTTTGCAATTACATGCAAGCCCAAAACACATTTAAAAAACTTATCTAAAAAAAACCGTACCAGGAGCTGTAATGGTGGCGGCTAAACAAGCACATAAATCATTCGGGCGTGATTCAGGCTGTAAAAAATGACTGAATTGCAGAGCGAAAATTCTTTGTTGTTTTTTTAACTCTTCTTTGCCGAAAATTTGTTCACCGGCGACACTGAAATTGTATTTAACTGAGCCCCACTCAGCCGTGGCTCTGCAATTTACAAACAAAACCAACATTAATCTCCATTGCAGAAACAGAAAAGTAACTGCCATCCAGATAAAGGTTGGCAAAAAAATGAAATGAAAATGGCTTGCAGATATATATACATACTCTGGTGTTGTGTGTTGAAGGATGCAGGGTGTTGTAGAAGAGCTTGCGAAATAACTGCCACTGTTGAGATGATCTAAAAAAAAAATAAAGGGAAACGGTGGGTAAGCTCGTGAACAAGGCGAAGGTGCCTGCAGTCTAAGAAGGCGGTATAGGGGATAAGCTCTATTAACAACGCAGAGGCAGAGGGCTCGGACGAGGAGCACTTGGCAGGGCTGAGAGCAGTAGCTAGCAAATCCACTCATTCTATATAGTTAGCAAGGGCATTGAGAGCAGTAGCTAGCAGAGCCCTTTTATTTATTTTTAATCATATAATTACTTTTATTTATTTTTAACATCCAACTAGTTTATATTTTTTGATAGATTTATATTGAGATAAAATGAAAACAAGTTTTGATTTTATTTTGCTATTTAGTATATTTTCACTTTATTTCATTGTAGATACTAATTAATTTTGATAGTTAATTTTTTTTTTTTAAATCATTTTTTACTTTAAAATTTCTTTAATATTAACTTTGATCTAATGACTCCAAAACTAGTGAAATGATCCATCATGGATGAAACTTCTTATTCATTTTTCTCTTTGAAAAAAAAAACTATTATATCAATTTCAAAATTTTACTAGGATTGGGGTTTTCTTGAGTTGATATATCTTTACCTAAACAACCCATTGAAACAATCTCTTTTGCAACCATTCATCTCAAATATGGACATTACTAAGGTCTTTTGCGCCATTCGAAAGGTCTTTGAGTGTAGATAAACATTAAGGAGTATAATCTAAAGATAATAAATTTTTGACCTCGAAAAATTTCGTTTGATGCCTCAACATGACTCCAAAAGGTTTCAAACCCCAATTTTCCAAACTGGGACCTGCCGTCAAAATGACCCTACAAATTGATTCCTCCAATTTTTTCCAGTCTGAAAGCATCAAGATAGATGAAAAATAATATAATGATATAATATGGATCATACCTCTCCATTTAGGGAGGCTTTTTGTCCCTAAAATATTTAATGAATGAGATGAGAAAAATTTTCCTCTACCTTCTCCCTAGAGTACCATTTTTCTTTGCCTAGAAGTTGTCCTTTCAACCCAATATGCTAAAGTACCATTTTTCTTTGCCTAGAAGTTGTCCTTTCAACCCAATATGCTAAAGGTCATACTACCCCTATCTTGCAATTCTGGACTTCTATTGTAAAATTGTGTCTTCTGTCAACTCTAGTTGAGCATCTAGTGCAAATTCCTCTATGGTAGGTAGTGTTGGAAAGTTGGTTGGCATTGATGCCAACCCTATAACAATTCCAGAAACCCCAGAAGCCCCTATAAGTAATGGGTGATTTCAACCCTAGAAGAAGTCTATAAGCCTCTAGAAGTAATGGGTGTATTTGAAGAAGTCTCCAAAGTGGTCCCCTTAGGCATGGCCCCCATGGGAAGACGCTTTGAAGAAGTCTACAAGAAGCCTTAGAAATATGGTTAAGTGGTTAAGAATCCCTGAAGTCTACAAGAAGCCTTGGAAAAATGGATAAGTGGTTAAGAAGCCCCAAACGTGTGGTCATGAAGCCAGACGTTGATTGGAGAAAATGAGTATGAGGGACATTGTAATTGCATACAAAACCACCATATATTAATATTCCTCACCATGTTGTTTTCAATGGTAGGTGGAATTCCACATGGTTCCTCATGGTTGAAAAGTTATGCCCTCTTAAAGATGAAAGCCCCGAAGTTTGGTCAAAGAAGTTACAAGTTGGCCCTAAAGTCAAGTAAAGGAGGTACTTGGAAAAGTATAAATACACATTAGGAACCTTTTATTTTCATCATCCAATCTTCTGATCTCTTATCAAAATCTTGGTAGTGAATTTCAAAGTGAATATGAAGTGAAGAAGGGCGAAATTCCAAGGGAAGATGAAGTCTTGTGATGATGTGTTCTAAGGTATGTTTTTTTAAAGGTCATATTATCTTTTTATCTATAAATTTATTTCTAGAATGATTCAAATAGGGACACTTGCAGGATGTTGAGAAGGCATATCAAGGTACCTATGGTAAAAATTTTAGCTTCTGGATCATTGCAATTTTGGAGATAGACTCTCTGGAAGATAGGGTTTTTGACTAGTCCTGTAACTAGTCTCAAACAGGTGTTCTGGGTAAAATAGTAATAACTTCTTCATAGAGAATACAAATTATGTGAGACCAATTTCATTGGAAAGAGTAAAATCTTCAGTATTTTTTCTGATAGTTTCAAAATCAGATATCAAATATTGAGTGCGTGGAATGTTGTACAAGTTAACTCTCCAGAATAGGCCATAATTTAGGAAGGTCTTCCATATTCGCTATATCTCCTTTTCATTGATGAATAAAGAAGAAAAACTTGGAGGAATTTCAAAGATGTTATAAAATAATATTGGGTACAAGTTTCATACCTTGATTTATTATAAGTACATAGTTATGCTTGTTTGAAATTAGGGTTTGTGACTAATCCAAAAACTAGTCCCAAACATGTGTTCAATTTGACTAGTCCTATAACTAGTCTCAAACAAGTGTTCCAGGTAAAATAGTCATAACTTCTTCATAGAGAATTCAAATTATGTGAGACCAATTGCATTGGAAAGAGTAAAATCTTTAGTATTTTTTCTGATAGTTTCAAAATCAGATATCAAATATTGAGTGTGTGGAATGTTGTACAAGTTAACTCTCCAGAATAGGCCATAATTTAGGAAGGTCTTCCATATTCGCTATATCTCCTTTTCATTGATGAATAAAGAAGAAAAACTTGCAGGAATTTCAAAGACATTATAAAATAATATTGGGTACAAGTTTCATACCTTGATTTATTATAAGTACATAGTTATGCTTGTTTAAAATTAGGGTTTGTGACTAATCCAAAAACTAGTCCCAAACATGTGTTCAAGATAGATTTAAGAAGTGATGTTGGGGTTTATATGTGGACCCAAGTGGACCTAGGATCTTTATGTGGACTCAGTCTTATGTATCAATGATAGTGATAGAAACAATGAAAAAAAAAGTGACAGTGATAGTGACAATCTATATGGAATTAGTTTCTATGTGGACCCAGTTTGATGATGATGAAGTTGAGGAAGGTATGATGAGCATAGATATTATGCACAGGTTGTTACATGATTAAAGGTATGTCTTTATATGTGTTTTTTAAGGTTATATATGGATGTTATGGTATATGCTCGAGGCATATATTGGAGAGTCTTTGGCACATGGTTAGAGACATATGTTGGTGATATTGGCACATGATTTGAGGTATATATTTGTTACATGGTTTATGGTTTATCTTGAATGTTATGTGACATGCTTGAGTTGTGTCTTGGAGGTATTTGGAACATGCTTTGATGCATATGTTTGAGGTATATACATTGGCTTATTTTGGTACGTGGTTTGAAACATATCCTTGGTACATGTTATATCTCTGGTATATCCATTGAGGCATTTCTTGAAGGTTATGGTACATGGTTTATGGCATATCTCTTGGTACATGGTCTATGGCATATCTTTTGGTACATGGTTGAAATGTATTTCATGATATGCTTCAAACATGTACCAAAATATATATCATAGACCATGTACCAAGAGATACTCCATAAACCATGTACCATAACCTTCAAGATATGCCTCAATGGATATACCAGAGATATGCCATGTACCAAGGATATGCCTCAAACCACGTACCAAAATAAGCCAATGTATATACCTCAAACATATGCATCAAACCATGTGCCAAAGACCTCGACGACACACCTCAAGTATGTGCCATGACATTCAAGATAAATCATAAACCATGTACCAAAGATATACCTCAAATCATATGTTGAATATCACCAACATACACCTCTAGCCATATGCCAAAGAATCTCCAAGATATGCCTCAATCATATACCATAACATAAATATATAACCATAAAAAAAACATATAATACATGCCTTTGATCATGTAACAACCTGGTGCATAATTATCTATGCTCATCATACCTTCCTCAACTTCAGCATCATCAAACAGGGTCCACTTAGAAACTGGGTCCACATAGAAACCAGGTCCATATAGACTGTCACTGTTACTGTTTCTATCACTGCTTATGTCACTATCATTGATACATCAAACTGGGTCCACATAGAAACTGGTTCCACATAAAGATCCCAGGTCCACTTGGGTCCACATATAAACCCCAACATCAGTTCTTAAATTTATCTTAAACACCTTATTGGGACTAGTTTTTGGATTAGTCCCAAACCCTAACTTTCAACAAGTATAATTCCATACCTGTAATGAATCAAGGTCTGAAACTTGTACCCAATATTCTTTGATATCTTCTCTGAAATTCCTACAAGTTTCCCTTCTTTATTCGTCACTGAAAAAGATATATAGTGAATATGGCAGACCTTCTTGAATTTTTTCCTATTCTGGAGAGAGAACTTGTACAACATGCCATGCGCTCAATATTTGATATCTAATTTTGAAACTTATAGGAAAAATAATGCATATTGTACTCTTTCCAATTCAATTGGTCTCACATAATTTGGATCCTCTATGAATAATTTATGACTATTTTACCCGAAACACCTGTTTGACACTAGTTACAGGACTAGTCAAAAACCCTATCTTCCACAGAGAGTATCTCCAAAAGTACAATGACCCACAAGTTGACATTTTTACAAAAGGTACCTTGATATGTCTTATCAACATTCTCCAAGTTTCATTATATGAATCATTACATAAAAAAAATTATAGCTAAAATAGTAAGATGACATTTAAAAAAACATACCTTAGAACACATCATGACAAGACTTCATCTTCCTTCAGAATTTCGCTCTTCTTCACTTCATCTTCACTCTGAAATTCACTTCCAAGATTGTGGTAAGAGATAACAAGATTGAATAATGAAAATGAGAGGTTATTAATGTGTATTTATACTTTTCCAAGTACCTCCAAAATGAGAGGTTATTAATGTGTATTTATACTTTTCCAAGTACCTCCTTTACTTGACTTTAGGACCAACTTGTAACTTATTTGACCATACTTCGGGGATTTCATATTTAAGAGGGCATGACTTCTCAACCATGAGGAACCATGTGGCATGCCACCTACCATTCAAAATGACATGATAAGGAATATTGATATATGATTGTTTTGTATTCAATTACAATTTCCTTCATACTCTTTTTCTCCAATCAACTTAGAGCTTCATGACCACACCTTCGGGGCTTCTTAACCACTTAGCCATATTTCTAGGGCTTCTTGTAGACTTCAAGGCTTCTTAACCACTTAGCCATATTTCCATATATTCTTGTAGAATTCTTTAAAGTGTCTTCCTGTGAGGTCCATGCTTAAATCTATGCCATAAGGGGACCACTTTGGAGACTTCTTCAATTACACCCATTACTTCTAGAGGCTTCTAGACTTCTTCTAGGGTTGACATCACCCATTACTTCTAGGGGGGATTATGGACTTCTTCTAGGGTTGACATCAATGCCAACCAACTTTCCAAGAATATCCCCCTTTGGCATTGATGGAAACACTTATACTCCCCTTGTGACCATTGCCCCCCTCTCTTCATGCACTCTGATTTTTCTCTCCCCCTTTGAAATCAATGGCAATGGGTAATTATGTTTGACAGTATAAAAATATCGCCCCCCCTATCTTTATGCTTATGATATTTCTCTCTTGCTTTTGTTCTTTCTCTTCCCCTTTGACATTAAGGGTAACTCCTTCTGACTATTTCTCTCCCACTATCTTCTTCTACAAGATGCCATGTAGATCAATGTGGGGCTTCTTGTATATGATTTCTTTACTCTCTTCTGGTGCTCATTGTCCATTGTTGCTTCCTATTATTTTAATCCACTAACATGTATTAAAAGCATTAATTCCATTTTTCCTTCATCACTTGAGTTCAATTCTACATGGTGCGTCGTGTCTTCACTGAGCTGACATCAATGACATAATCATTCAAGAATTTTCCCTTGACAGTATAACTCCTCCTGACGGTTTAATTCCCCTTGTATTGTTTTGCTTCTTGCGGCTTGCCTTCCCGTGATAGGCTAGTTCCAGATGTCAATATGCTTCTTTTCTAATTCATACACTTTACTAAACATTCCTCTTGATGACAATGCCAACGAGTCTTTCTACAATTTCTATTGAGCTCATGCTTTCAT
The DNA here is from genome assembly GCA_900067695.1 of Picea abies. Classification (NCBI taxonomy): domain Eukaryota; kingdom Viridiplantae; phylum Streptophyta; class Pinopsida; order Pinales; family Pinaceae; genus Picea; species Picea abies. The sequence goes on from CBVK0102340127.1 coordinate 6,694, forward strand.
CCACTGTCAAGTATTGTCTTCTAGACCTGCCAAATATCTCATGAATTCATCTATGTCCATATGTCATAACAAATTTCCATCACTCTGCTACTCAAATACACCTACTACTGACTAATATGCCACTTCATTGTTCTGATATCTTCTTCAAATATATTGCAACTGATCACTGCATATTCCTGCTTTTCAAGCTGAATCAAATATGTCTACTAGTCTGCTTTATCTTCAAATCAAATTTTGCAAGTCTGCATGGGGATTAAAACTGCTTCTTAATAAACCAATATGTCACAATACATTTTGCACCTTTGTCATCAAACCATTCTGAATCTTCCTTCCCAAAATAAAAAAAAAACACTTCAGACTCCCTGAAAGATAGTTCTTTAATTTGTAATAACTATTGCTTAGACTCCGCTATTCAATATTCACATTACTGGGAGTCTCCAAGCCAGATGGATTAGAAGAATATATAAGCATTCTCTACTGCAGGATCATCATTATGAATTCTGACATATTCCTCTTTACTTGTAGATTCATCATGATCTTGAAACTCTATAAATTTTGTGAGTATGATCTCTGGGAGTTTTTCATTTACCTTCTTTTCCTATTTTTCCTTCCTTCTCCAAATTTTCTTGTACCTGATATCAATGTTTTCTTTCATGGAAGTATCCACCATGCTTCTACAATCATGAGCTATGTGTCAATAATTATGGAATTTGTAACATTCAATATTGTATGGAGCCACATAAAAATTTCTTGCTTGAAAATTTCTTCCATAAGCTTTGCAATCTACAAATTTATGTCCAAATTTATTACAAGTAAAACAATAACTAGAAAATAAAATTTGATACCTAGAAGTAACTAATCTGCTTTGTGATGTAGTCATTCTGAATTCATTCCTTAAATGATATTCTCTTCTATTGTTTCCTTCAAAATGATTGAAGCTTCTTTGATACCTGGAAGTAAGAGGTCTTCTTAGATATCCATCTCTTCTGTAATATTCTTCTTAAGTCTTTTCCATTTCTGGAATGTTCTCCTTTAAGGGCTTGCATTCTTACGTCTTGATAGGGCCTCTGATGACTTCCACATAACTCTTATTCTTCTCTTCATTCTTTCTTTCCAACCACTTGCAACATTTATGTTCAACTTTCTTTATGGGCGGTGTGGAGATTCCTCTCTCATCAATGTTCTTGTTGAGTTTGATAACTTCAACCCTTAATGTGATGACTTCTTCTTCATGCTTCTCACAATATTCTTCTTTCTTCATCATCTAGATCTTCATTATTTCTTCCTTTCTCTTAGCTTCTTGAAGTTTGGTTTCCAAGGAGATGATTTCTTTTTCAAGTTTTCTTTCTTCCTTTCTTCCTTTCTTAGTGATACTATTTCGACTTCCAAATGTTGCTCTTATTCCAAGTTGTTTTTGAGTGTTTCTTCAATCACTTTGGATTCTTCCAAATGAATCTTTAGATTTATAATAATCTATTGGACTTCTTCATAGTTTTCATTTGGATTATGAGAACCCTCTAGCTTGATCAATTCTTCCTTGAAATTTCATTTGGATTATGAGAACCCTCTAGCTTGATCAATTCTTCCTTGAAATACTTGTTTTTCTTCCTTTCTCTTTTTGCCTCACTTACGACATTGATTAGTTCTGCTTCAATATCTACTTCACCTTCTTCTTCTTCTTCTGAATCTGTCTAACATGATGAGATTATTTCTTCTTGTTCTATCTCAACATATTATTTATCTTGATCAACATGTTTTGGCTGTGTGATAAGAGGAGATTACCTAAAGTAGATATTATTTAGCTTATCCCAAAGCTCTTTGGCTGATGAACATTGGCCCACTTTAAATTTTACCAAATCATGCAATCCATCTAGGATGACATCCATTGTTATTTTCTTGTTCCTTTTTAATTCCTTCTTGGTCGCAGACTTTGGAGGTTTCTTTGAAGCGGTGTATCCTATAAAAATTGGTTTCCAAACGTTAAATACATGTGCCTATAAAAATACTTTCATCCCGTGGATCCATAAAGCATAGTTCTGACTATCAAACACTAACGTTCCATTATCTGTGCACTCCATGATCTACCTTCCAATGGTTAGACTATTTATGAAGGACCTTCTCTGATAGAAATTGTTGGAATATTTACCAATGTTGAGAGGGGAGTTAAATTATTATTGAGCACTTTTTACCACTTTTAACCAGAACGTGTAAAAATTAACTTATCAATGATTTCATTCACTTATGATTTTATTTAACATGTCATAAACATATAAACATAAATAGTACCTTCAACAATGCATCACATCATACCCAATACACAAGATATTTTTACGTGGAAACCCAAATGAGATGAAACCACACAATGCTTTCTTATATATCAGAATATTACATTCATAGGAAGCACCAAATTCCAAGATTCTCCAGCACCAACTAGAAGGAGGCTCCAGCCCCCTGTTTACAGGCTCCAACCTGAAGGAAGCTACAACTCACTAGATTCTCTAGCTCCAAATGGAAGGATGCTCTAACCCCCTAGTTTATAGGCTCCAACCTAAAGGAAGATATGACTCGAATTCTCCAGCTCCAACTAGAAGGAGGATACAACTCCTTGTTTTACATACTCCAACATGAAGGAAGCTACAAATCCATGTTTTCTCTAGATCCAACTAGAAGGAGGCTACAATCGCCTTTCATTGCCCCTTCCTTCCTCCCTCAAATATAAATGGAGACTCCACCCGTCACTGTCATTGTCACTATCACTGTCTTTATCACTGATACTGATATATCATCATCAACATCATCATTAAAAAAACCATATCCACTCACATGAATCATATGCCAAGATCACCAAGGACATCTCTCAAAAATATGCCCAACATCACCAAGATATACCTCAACCATATACCAAAATATGTGCCTCAAACACATACCAAAATACACCTCAAACCAAGTTCCAAATATCCAAGATACTCCTCAAACCATTTGCCAAAATCATGCCTTAATCATGTTCCAAACCATCCAAGATATAACTTAATCATATGCCATATCATTTAATATTGATTCACCCCCTCTCTCAGTATTGGTTAATATTCCAATTGGTAAGACCTGCTCCTCCTCCTGATTCGACATGGAAGGATCATAGAGTTTCATATTCTCAACATTCACTACTAAGTAAATGCACATTTATGGGGGTAGATTGGGTCTATAGGAATTATCTCCCACCTTCTCCAATACCTCAAAAGGGTTGTACCATAGAGCCTTGATCTTGTTACCAGGACACTATAGTCTTTCCTTGTTTTGTTGTAACCAAACTTTGTCTCCCACTTTGAATGATTTTTCTGTTTCATGTTGATCATGTCATGCCTTGTACCTTTCCCGTGACTTCTTCAGTGTCTCTTACACTTGAATATGGATCTTCCTAATTTTTTCAACAAACTTCTCTACTTTTAATTCTTCTCCCATGGTGTCTTCCCTCACTCCTCTTTGTTTTCCATAAACAAAATCCAAGGGAGAAGGCGACAAATACTCGAAACAAGTTTCAAAAGGGGACTTACCAGTAGAATTTTGGACCGATCTACTATAAGAGTGTTTAATATAGACAATATTTTCATCCTAGGTCTTTAGATGCTTTTGATTGTATCCCCTCAAAATTTGCACCAAAGTCCTTTTGACTACTTATGTCTACCCATCTATATATGGATGGAATATTGTAGATATCTTAACCTTAGTGTCCATATTCTTCCAAAGTGTAATCCAAAAGGCACTAAGAAATTTGGTATCCATATTTGAAATGATGCTCCTTCGTATCCCAAAGTGCACCCGTACCTGTTCAAAGAAATTTTTTGTTGCTTCTTATCCTTTGATGATATTTTTACAAGGCATAATAATGCACATCTTGTTGAGCCTATCAACTACCACAAAATGATACTCATGTCCCTTCATGGTTGTTGGTAAACCTCCCACAAAATCCATGGAAATGCTTTCCCAAGGTCAAGTGGGTACAGGTAAGGGATGGTATAGACCTTTCTTTCTATTGTTGGGCTTGTTGGTAAAACAAAGTATACATCCTCTAATATCGTGCTACACATTCTTTCATTCTGGGTCAGTACACATACCTTTGTAAGTTAGAAATTGTCTTCCCAACACCAAAATGCCATGTAACTTTGGAGGTGTGAGCCTCTTTGATAAGATGCAATATTTCACC
>CBVK0102340130.1:0-27262 GCA_900067695.1 Picea abies
AGCACACTTGCAGCATTAAATGAATTCTACAGAGGATATGATGTCCCAATCCCTTTCTATATGAGTAGGGACCTTTAACCAATTCTCTGCTAAGATCATCACACAAGATCGCTGACAAAAAGAATTACAAATTCCATTCAATAACTAAGACAGAGTCAGTAGTGTTTCAGCAAACCAGAATCCATTAAAATAGTGTTTCAGCAAATAGCAGTCAAACAAACGATAAACAGAAATTAAACAATCGCACTTCTAACTAAGGGGTGAATCTTGTGAAGAAGGTGGGCCCTCCCTTCTCACAAGATTCCCCTGAACGAAAAGCTACAGGAGGATACTCAAAGCAGTTTTATATTCATCTGTTGAAATATCACATTACAGATTGGAGGTACAAAAATGCGTCCCGCTTCTCTGAAGTTCTTCAATACATGAAAACTTGGATCCCTCGAATGGTGATTTCCCCTGAATTTAAAGGGAAAATCCCATCGATACAATCCTTACAGAGAAGATCTGAATCCTATACTAAATCGGATCTTCTTTCTAAATTAGCATAGGGTGTCCTATTCTCACGCAACTGACTGCTAATGCAGGAGCTGGACGAGGCATTGCTTTTACGGCTGGTGTAACGGCTTCTTCACATAGCTGCTGATGTTGTTTCAACATCGCAATTCATGGGCTATTTCAGCCACGTGAATTGCGCTCTTGACTGTGTCGGCCTTGACTGCTAACTGTCACGGCTCGTGTTTCAGCATCGTGGCGGTCTCCTCTGTGTTTTAGCATCTGCACTTCTGAACTGAGTGACAGCTCCGTGTTTCATCATCTGCATCCTCGAACTATGTAGCTGCTCCGTGTTCGGCATATGCATCCTCGGATTGTGTAGCAACTCCGTGTTTCAGCATCTGCATCCTCGGACTGTGTAGCAGCTTCCGTGTTTTAGCATCGGTTCAACAACGACTTTAGACAGTTCTGTGTTTCAGCATCGGCATTGAATACTATTCTGCAAATATGGACACTTATGCACTTCTATTCAATGGTTAAGTACGAGAGTAATGTAAAATATCATGCAAAACAGATTAAACATGTAGTGATGAGAAAGGACGTTGTATACCTTGGAATGATCAGATGAAATGGTGGTATCAGTCTAAATACAGGTGATCCAGGGTATAGTAATGGCAAAAAGTATCGGGCAAAAAGGTACAATATGAGGTCCTAACATTTCCTAGGTGAGAGCCAATATAGGTCATGTAAGTGTGTGAAATGGTGTAGGGGAAGTGTTTGGGCAGAGGGTGCAGTGATAACAGGGAAATGTAGGTCTTTCATGTGGGTGCCTTTGTAGAGGGAGAGTTGCACCTTATCATGGATGCCATTGTTTCCTATCCCATTCAATGCATTTTATTCTTATTTTTATTGTTTTTTATTTTGAAGGGAAGATTTGGGGGACATTGTCCTGGTGTGGTGACTAGAGGTGAAAATGTTACCCACGAGCACTTCAAGGAAATGAGAAGGTTGGCTCGTGATGAGACCCCTTTCTCTTGGCTATGCCACCAAGAGGCACTACCATGGTTCGGTGACTAGATCTATGGTAGTATCGTACCGCTACATGACCATGGACCTAATAGTCTGAATCATGATGAGACCTCCCATCCACCAACTAGACCTTGAATTTTATTTTATCTTACGGGTCCCCTTTTCTTATCGAGAAGCCTTTTATCACTTTCTAGGGAATCCCCAAGTGAATCATCTCAAAGGTTTTATTTTGGATTTTAACTTTTGTCAGTTAATTTTACCCTCTGGTCCTCTATCCCCTTCTTCCCACAAGGCAAGGTACAACCCTTCCTAGTGTGGTAAACCCAATGCCCAAACAAAGGTAGGGGAAGATGAGAGGGATAATGATGAAAAATGGTAATTATGGAAGGAATGGATGATGACCTTTCATAGACTCATCGAGTGGAAACTCATTCTAAAGGGAACCATCTTACTCGGGAATTATGTCACCCCCCAAAGGTATGAACAATTTAAAGAGCATAATGTCTAAGAAAACACTATGAAATAAAGGAGAGTTCAGTGCAACATATTCAAATGCTTCAAAAATCAGAGCGACACATACCATGATACCTAGACTCATTATCTCATGGAGCAAGACCCACTACTACTTCAGGACCAAGTTGGTGGGATGGATGTTGTTGCTTCTGATAGGTGGGATGCACTAAAGAAAATATGGGCCCTCTGGGGCCAAGCTCAATTCGTCTAGCTCTTGGTACTCCATGTATAAGACATGTTGGCCTCGATACATAATCTCCTTAGTTATCCCTAGGATAGGGGATAAATTTGGTTGCAATTCAGGGACATGTGATCACCATAGAGTGCATGAGAACCTTAACATATATGCCATGACCTGTATCTACTAAATCTCAACAAAATTAATTAGTAATCTTTAGGGTGGTGCTATCACCCCTCGCTCATATATGATACAATGGAATAAAAGTAAGAAAACATATATATACAAAATGAAAATGAAACTACAACTATATTATTCTAGCATGATATGAAGATGGTATATACAATGAATGAAAATGACTACCTAACTTACCTGTACTTACTTGTGAAGTCAAGTATTTTCCCCATGATGGGGTTTAAGGAGGTGTCCACTAACCAGTAATAAATGTCTTCTTCTTTCCAGCATGGATAGATACTAGGCATCATTGACTGAATTCATTCCGAATCTAAAAGATCCAAGCCAAAACTACGCATTCCCCTTAACATTAGTAGGCTCTCCATTTTTTGTATCCCACACCCAAACTGTATCTCCCTATTGATATTCCTTTGTTTTGAACTTGGTTGTTTCTTGTATAAATCTAGTATATTGTTTTGAGGGAGGAGGGTGGGATTCATCTGTGAAGACTTCTTGTTGGGTTGGTTTGATCAGTATATCATCATCCCCTTTCTTTAATAGCTTGGCAGTCCTAGATTCTTTGTCTGTGTATTTTTCTAGGAGTTGTTGATATTCTTCCTTCTTTTTCCATTGTATTTTATCAAAATCTTCCTCTGAAGTGAAAGGAAAATCCTATGGAGAAAATACAGGAAGGTTTTCCTTCATTGGCTCATGTGTTTCACTAGTTTCAACATCATTGTTAATTTCTTGCACATGGACCTTAGCCATTGGAACATTTGGGAGGTTCTCTATTGTCCCATCCTTCATTGGCACATTGATGTAAGTTAGATCCATTTCTAATGTACCTCCCAACATTGCAACAAACTTCCTAGACAAAAGCATCCCCCATACATCAGGGACATCCACGACCACAATATCCATGTGGATCACTCTCTAAGGATATTTGCCAAGGAATAATTCAACATTTTCGACTACCCCATGAGTGGGTATGGACCTGTATTAAAAACCACACAAATTCCTATAAGGTCATGTGGCCTTTTGGCCTATTTTATCCATAAACTTCAAAGACATCATGTTAGCACCTACTCCTGAATCAGGCATACAATTGTTGAGACATTTAACTAATAGTGTCATGAATAAAGGTGGTTGCCCATCATATTTAACCCTACAATGGTCTACTTGTAACATGATAGGAGGTTCCATTGGCTCATCTGATACTTTGGAAAAAAAAATCAAACCTTTCTTTTACAGATGGAACCTTGATGACTTCCCTTAGTGGAATGGTTACGTGTATTTTTTCCAATGCGCCTTCAAAGTCAAAATTCAAATCAACATTGTCGGTTTTGGGAGGATATTTAGGTATAAGTATGTTCATGGGTGGAGGTCTTGGTTTTGAAGTTACAGGTCTAGTAGAGATAGGTTGGTTCATTTGTTTTTTCCTAGTATACATTTGGAATTCTTGTTTCTTTAAATTTTCTCTCGACTCTTGGTCAAGATTATTTATCACCTCCATCCTAGCCTTCTGTTGATGGGTCTTAAATACCTTAGTTCAATATTAGGAACTAAACCCACCACCGATGCCCAATTAGACTCTGCAGCGTTTAATAGTGGAATGGTTCTCCATATCTTGCGATCTGGCCAATTAATCGATGGGATTTACGTTTTCTTGCGAAGGCATCTCCTTCAGTTGGGGCTTTCTCTTTTTGTATTTTCTCTTAGGTGGGACTGAAGTAATATTGTAAGCCGGTATAAACCAACTTGGAAACAAAATAGAATTAATTTTAACTATTGGAGATGAGGCTGAACTTGGGATAACCCGCTACTCAAGCATGCAGACAACAATTCTATACCATAGGCCTAGTAATAATACATTAACCATGTGAGCATCCAATTACTGTCTAAGATACTAATTATCAGAAATAAAACACATATGCACTCAAACAAAGGCAAGAAAAATAATCCACCTACTTAATCATCCATCACATGATAACACAATAATTCATCTTCATCATTAAAGTAAAGAACAACAAAACATTGCACCAGATAACTTGACAATAGATTTAATTTCTCTTACTCATTACAACATCCATTCATGGAACAAGATAAGAAATAGTTCTTCTACACGTCCAATCACACATGCATTTGATGAAAAGAACTTTGTCTTTGGTCCAGAAGGACTCCTCAATTAAAGTTAGCTTGGAAATAGTTCTTAACAAACCAAAAAAGAGTTTCTTGCAACAACCATCGACCCTTGACTAATTGTTCGATGTTCTTATTTATAACATAAAATTCAGCTGAAAATAACATCTAAGTGTAGTTTAAACAAAACAAAATTTTCCATGTGGCGTCCTCTTCTAACAGTTTCTTTAACAATCAACTCAATATATCACTTGAAAGGGTGACTTTTCTCATACTCTGACCAACTGATGAACAACTCTTTACAGGTTTGGGCCCATGGAAATCTATGTTGTTCCATTGGAGCCACATGAATTCCTCTGACCTCCACCGCATGCACTTGGTACTTCACCAGACTGGTGTTTAACTGTTGTAGCACAGTCTGAGCTCTAATTGGATGTACCATAAATAGTTTCACTTGTCCGGGTACAGTGTTGGTCACCTTTTCTATCTCTTCGGCCCATAATGAATCTTGATTGGTATGCGATTTGACTATGTCACACAAGTCGAGGAAGTTGTCAGGGGTGCTGAACTTGGGGAGTCTGATATCCTTCATTTCTTTGTCGATTTTATCCCAATGTTTCTCACATTTGACCTACTTCTCTTGAATTTCCCAGTGTGATTCCTGAGATATATTATCCCAATACTTGGTTGATCACTTCATGTGATCAAGACTACTTTTTCCCAACATTTGGATGTCATGTTCTTCTTTATCTTGGCCTTATTGAACTACATCAATGTATTTGATTCTCTCTACATCTTGTTGCGCCCTTTTGTACCACCACTCCAAATCCTTGAACGTTGCAAGTGCCATGAGAGAGTCTTCTTGGAGCTCAGCTATCTTCGCATTAAAAAGGTGTCGCTCGTGTGTGAACTTGTTGTAAGCCTCTTTAAACTCACTTCTCAGGTATACCGCGGTTTGAGTGGTGCCCTGATAGTATTCAACCAGGTGGCACAAATTTTCTAGTTCCTTTAGGGCAGTGGCCAACTCCTTCTCATATCTTATAGCTCTGTCTAGGGTGGCGTCCGAGATCGATCTCCCTACGCCAGTAAGTTTGGATGTTCTGGAGTTTTCTGTGTTTATCAACTCTTCCTCCATAGTGGTGAGGATGGAGCGGTGGATAATGTAATCCTCCTTTTCTTGGAGGTCCGTTGGACAATAGATTTTCTCTTTCAATCATAAGCAATCACATATATTTCGGCTACTTCCTCCACAGGTTTAGGGATATGTTGATCACCCCATGTGAGTGTGTCTCCAAGACTTACGGTGGTGTATATATTTTCAAGATCGGGTTCTTGAACTTCCTCATTGTGCTCTGAAGGCCCGGCCTCTGCCTGTCACTTGTCGGGGATCTGAGTATCGAGTGAAATAGAATCGTTGGTAGTAGTCTCGATACTTACTTGTGCATAGGCAGTTGAAACATTGATTTCCTTTTGTGGGGATCCTTCCTCTAGCTCGTCTAGTTTTGACTTGTCCTTCATACTATCTATTCGGGTCTTCAATGCATCATGTATCTTTATGTCGGGAACATTTTCATCTTCTATTTTCTTTGGTGGGACCTCTTGGGTTTGGATCCTAGGATTAGGAGAAGAAGTCTTCTCAGGTCCCTTTTCTTCTTAGACATGTACAAGGGTCTCGAGAGATGCCTCTGGGCTCTCATCATCACTATATATATTTATAAAATCACTCAAAGGATTAGACGTGCTTGTTTCCACTGATACCTGACCCGTCTCTGGTTGAGTCGTTGCACTTGTCGGTGATTCGACCTGTGGCATTGTGGGTTTAGGGTCATTTGACCTATTGGTGTTATCAAGGTTTATGAAATTAGGGTCATTTGGCCCCACCAGGATTTCTTCTAGGATATCGGTCGGAATCCTTGGCATCCTGACAAGGTCCAAGTTATCCTGCATCTGATTCATCATCTACAGGCCTGTTGATACATGATTTCCCCTCTCTCCACCGCATCCAAAGCCTCGGGGAAATTCATGTCCTATACCGAAGTTACCTGGGAAATCTCTGTTGTTTCGGTGGCTTCCTAGGGAGCTTAAGCTGATTGTTCCAGGACTATTTCTTGCTCATTAAAACTCATGGCCTTGAACCTGGTTTCCTTAGAGTCAACCATCCTTGCCACCACCTCATCCCAGTTTTGAGCATTTTTCGATGAATATCTCATCTTCAAACCTGTCATGGGCATATGGACAACAGGAAGATACTTGTGATGCGTGATTCAGGACTAAACCTTTTGGGTCATGCTTGTGAAAGCGGTCAGTCTAGAATTGGAAATCCAGTTGATTCAACCCTTCCTATTTGGCTTGAGCAGTGTCTTTTACCATGTAGAAACCTATATGGAATCCATAAGGTATGAACACCTGCTTCTTATCTTTTACTAGAGTAGCATTATAAGCTTGCAAGATGGTCTGGTAACAGATTTCTTCGATTACTAGTCGATCAGGGACATACATAGGTAACAGATGGGGTGCTCCGGTGGTGCCAAAAACCCTAATGTAGGTATCACACTCATCTAGATGTCAGTGGCCAACTTTCAATACAATATTTTTGGCTGCATCCATTAGCCTTGGGCACTCTTTCTTGGACAACAAGGAATAAATACATGTGATGAACTGATCGCAGATGAGAGAGTAGGATTTCTTGTACTTTTGCTCCCACAAGATGTTGAAATATACATGGACCGGGAGTTTTGAGGTTTTCCAACTTAAGTTCATTCCGGAAAAGACATTTCTGGCACAGATGATGTCCAATAGATAAGAGGCCATGTAGAAAGATGGGTTCTCTCCTTCTTTTGGTGTCTAATCTTGTCATATGCAGGTGCTCAATTGTTTAGAAATGATGGCACCCCAGTTAAAACCTATTCCATAAATGAATACTATATAAGCTAGAGGCATCCAAGCCTCTGAAAACCCGGAGCAATCTTTCACCTGGCAAAGGAGGGCCATTATATAGATGTATGGCTCACATGGGTTGGTCATCAAGTACCATCTAGAGGTCTGATTGGTAAAAATTTTACCCTCTCTCCACCATGACGCCATCACCTTTCCGGTATCGTATTTCTCATAGAAGATTACAACAAAATCGGTCTTTAGCCATTCTTCTGGCTCTCTGAGCTTGTAGTAATTATGCACTTCCACTGGAAGGAAAACCCCGACACACCTGCCATTTTCATCATTAATCAAGCATCTTTGCATGTTAGTGTGATCAATAAGCTACTTCAGGAGTTCTATACAGGGGAATACCAAAGTCCTTATTGCCACCATGTGCAGATACACCTTTCAGACATTGAGGAGGACTTCATCGTCGAGTTGTCTTGTATCGGGATCATTGTGTGGGGTATATTCGGGGAGTACCTCCTGCTTGATTTTCTTGAAAATCTATTCCCAACACGGAAATGTTTTCTTAGTCCCGATGTTCACCTCTATGTCTCCGAAGGCCATTGGCTAAGCGAAAACCTCCTTGGTGGATGTCTTGATGATGGGCACCAGTTTTGGATAAAAGTCCAGTTGTTTTGCAACCATTGGGGAAGAGCCTTCTCCTACCTCTGGTTCCTTTAGCTTGGGCACTCTTGAAGATTTTCTGGTGGTAGGTTTCTTTGGAGGCATTGTCCCTGTAACCGAAAATGATCCTTTAGGCATGTGTATAGGATAACATTGGATGAAAACATATGAAATGAAGCATAAAACACCCATAGGCTAGTACATACCTGTAGTGCTTGCTAACTGTTGTTTAATACTCACTAGACCTTGGAAGCTTTCCCTAGATTGCTCGTCTTGCTCCTATGGATGTTATGAACTTATTTGCGCACAGAATAATCTTGTTTAAAATGACTCAAAAGGATTTAACGTGAGATATCCTACCAGTCATATCAATCAATTAATTCGAGTGATGGGTGAAATTCAAAATAACCTACTGTTGAATCTTTGCAAATAAATTCTACATGAGTTGATGGAGGGGGTGCGAATGGTGATGCACTGTATCGATACATTCAAATAATCATTTTTTATTCACGCATGAATTAGAAACTAATGTGGGATTTTGGAATTATTTAGTTCTTTAAATTATTTGGATCCATCGTGTCTTAGAGATAAAATGTCCCATCACGTTGCTTTCTTAGTGGGAAGATCTGGAATTGGTGATATCCTTATGTATATTCTCGTTGGCTTCCTCCAGAAAAAAACTTCGACGCCGAATGATTTCGTCGTATGGTGCTGACATGGCCGAACTGATTCAGGGTGTGTCGTGGGTCTCGGGAGTTAGTAATGACTCAAGAAAAACTAGATTGTATGTCTAACTACTTGGGCATCAACAGGTGGCAAAAGAGGACAGGTGGTTTAGGCATATATCTCAATCGGAGTCGGTTCTTTCGAGAGGAGATGCATATTAAAATAAACCTGGGATTGTTGAGTCCAAAAGGTGTTGCGGTCGGCGATCGTGGATTGACTAATCATGGTCACTACATGATATCCTTTTAAAATCTCACTGATGTTGAAATTTATTGGGGATCGGCTTTCAGAGATAGTTCCATCACGTAGTTCCCTTGTGGGTTATCATCCTTGAAAATTCCTCGATACTGACGATGTTCCAGGAGTCGACGATATCATTTCATTTTCATTCAACACTTACTCTTTTTACCTTTTACCAACGTCGAAAGGGATCGACCATCAGTGATATCCTCAAGTCACGCTTGTCATGAAAGAACAACTTTTGTTTGTTGACGTTGACGAAGATCGACACTTGGAAACCTTGGTTCTCTTGAATGATTTCCTTTCATGCTTAATCCTTTTCGATGTCGAATTTCTTAAGCGCGTCGGGGAGAAGTCTTGTTTGTTGATTCTTTGATTAAGTGTTAGTCCTTTAAGTTATGTGTTTTTGCATGCTCAAGAAAATGTTGAGAGACTTAAATGAGAAACAAAAGTGATAAGAAAAGGTAACATTTTTAATACTGAAATAGAATCAGACAATGAAAAAGATCAAGTGGTACCCAAAAATTAAAATTTGACATGGGAATTTTAGGGTGTGTTGAGTGCTCAACACATTCCTAATTGCTTCCTTTATGCCTTCTTGATGTTCTTCAAGTGTGACATTAAGGAAACATTGAGGACCCTCAATGGTATGATTAATAATATTCACTTGATCGTCTTCACCATTGTTCAGGGGACATTCATGCTCCCAATGTGAGTCCCTACACTGCAAGCACCAAGGTTTTTCATCTACCATGTTTGCGAGGGATAAATTATTAGGGACTTCTTGATCATTTTCCGGTCTGAAAACTTGAGTTTCTTTCTGGAATTTCCCTTTGTAAGGAGCCCTAAGAGATTGTTGTTGAGCTCTTTTTAAGTTGGCAATCCTATTCTTCATTAATTCTTTGTTTTTTACCATGACATCTACATTCAAATGTAGCTTCACCGAGCTAGCGCCAATATCTGAGGTAGGCTCAACATTATGGACTATTTTAGGTTTAGCATATATTTTGACTCTTGGGGCAAAGAAAGGTTCAACTCTGGATGATGATAGATTGTCTTCAATTCTTGTAGCCACCTCTTGGGCCTCTTTGATTGTTTTAGGGGTTTTATCTCTAAGGATAAATCCCATATTTCATGTAAAGTATTTTGTGTAAAGAAAGAGAAGGAAATTTTCTAAAGGGTGATAGCTCATCGGGATCTTTTGCACCAAGCTTTCAAATTTATCATGAAATTCCCTAACAGTTTCATTCTCTTGTTTTGTGATGTTATTTAGCCTTATCAACAACATTTTTGGGTCTTCCTTGACACTCCATCATTTGAGGAACAATTCCTCCAACTTATCCACGGTTTTAATACTAGCATTAGGGAGACTATTGCACCATCGTCTAGCATCATCATAGAGGGTAGCAGAGAGAAATTTCATAGCTAAATATTCAGCATCATCATTGATGGGATGAAGCTGAAATAATACCCATAAGTTGCTCATATGATCCTCAACACTGATTATATCATTAACTTTGAATTTAGGTAACCATTTCTCATACCTAGGGGGCATATGCCTAGGGTATCTTGGTATGTTTGTCATGTATAATGGTTTGAAAATCTTGGATGACCATTGTTTTCGGTTATTAGCTTGGTTTGGATTAACATTCTGAGTCCCTGTGTTAGACATTGTGTTTAAAGGAATATTGCCTCCAAACAATGATTTCACTATAGGAGAGTTTCGGGGAGGTTTTCTTCTAAAGGACTTGGGAGGATTGGTATACCTCCCTAATCTCTATGGAGTCACCAGATAATTTTCTTGAAACTATCAAAGGGATTAGGGGATCACTCTCAGTGGAGTCACCAGGTAATCTTTGTAAGATAAATTATTTTGAGAAAAGGCTTACTGAAAATGTGTCGTCTATTGACTCAGTGTTCCCTGAGAACGGTGCCAAAATGTTATCGCACAATTTTTACTTACCCAAATCCCAAGGCAAGTGGATACAAAATTGACATAACTGAGAATGACCTATCATTATCACCTTAATAGGAAATCCCTTTATATTTAGGAGTATGTCAAGACTACCCCAAGGGAGACGTCCCCAGTGACTTGGGGGGTTGAGAAGGCTAAGGAAAATGACACAAGGAAATCCTTCCCCTCTCACAGATCACTCAAGTTAAAAGGTTCGTTAAGTATTTATTGAAGATGAAGCAAATAAATAATATTGTGTACCTGCCTAGAACAAGACAACAAGGCAAAAAGAGGCACTTTCCAAGTACCAAAATGATGTTAGTGCTTCATAAGACAATGAACTCTTAAGAAAAGTACTAGCTGATGTAAATTTGCATCAATGTAACATTTTATAACAGCAATGAGTGTTTTGTAACAACCACAAGATTTATGCTCTAAAATTCTTGAATAAAGACTTCAAATAATAGGTTTAACTAGGCAATTTGATAATAAATAGTCACAAGTAGTTTTAGCAACATCTAGCTATCATAACATGTCACTTTTAGGGTTAATTTTCTGATGTTAAATGGATGTAGCAATATTTTTCAGCAAAAGCAAGTAGGTTAATGATTTAGGCTAATCTAAGGTTAGTAGAAGTTAGTAGGTGTTCAAGAGAAGAGGTTCTAATTTTTTTTTGATCAATCAACACTTGTAAATGGTAGACTAGTGCCTTTCTAGGGTAATGGAGTCAATGATGGAAAAAACAATTCTTAGAGGAAAATAGCAATGATAATATTTAGTCAAAGGGGGTGGAGAGGATGAGATAGGTGTTGATAGCCCAAGGCCTAAAAAATTCAAACTCCTCGAGATAATTGCTAGAAAGTAACAAAAGTTAGGCCCTAATGATTTCTCTTTTCCATAGACAAATTGAAATAAAATATGTGATGGGAAAGGAAGTAGGGTTACTAGAGTGCTAGAATGGTAGGGCTCTAGTATCTACTTCTAGATAGATTCCTTTCAAGAAATTTTAGCAAGTGGAAGACTAGAGAGAAAAATATAGTAACATATGTCTTTCTCCTAGGGTTTCAAGCAAGAAATTTCATCATCTTAGAAATGAAACAAGTAAATTAACCATAAGAATTCATTCACAATAAATAAATACATATTTTCCACTTACTTCACCAGGAATAATCAAGCATAAATGCTATTTGAATATCCTCCACATGATTTTTTTTCAAAATGCACCAAGAATTGCCTCCTCCAAGAAGTGCACACCACTAGATTTCAACCAATAACCCTTAAAGAGGGTCGAATTTCAGACCACCACTTTTGTGATGAGTGAATGAAGAAAAAATGAGAGTTTTATCTCTCTATTTATACAATAATTGTGACCTCTAATTAATTTTAGGTCATCAAAGGCCGACATGACTAATTTACATGAAAAATCCAATTTTTACACAAATTAAAATAATTAAACCCTAAAATAATCTTCAGAGGTGATGTCATGCCCTTCCAAGGTAACGCTGATCCTTTTGGATGAAACATTGGGCCTGATATTCGAAATGTTAGGCTTTCCAAGCCCTGTATGATGCCATGTGTGACAATTAGCACACAATTGCCTCCATAATGCCAATCCTGACGCTGGGTAATGTCTAGGTTCACAATGGTGACATCATGGGCCTCCCAAGGCCAATGTCTGGGTGGAAGAGAAAGACCCTCCTAGGTCTAGGTCTGCCAAAGTGTCTCCAGTGAAACATCCTTCCTTTTCCTTGGTGCAAGTCTCTAACATCTTTCTGCCCCTGGTTCGGGTCGCAACATCCATATGTGGGCTTTCATCTCCATGGAGGTTTGAGCTAATCATCTCTTCATATGTACCTGTCCACTGGGCATGGTTCTATAGCAACAATAGGTATGCCCTCCATGGGCTCATAAGTCACAGGGATCATATCAATGTCAATCACATATAATAATCAAATTACCCAAACATGTGCATCAAACCATCCCTTTACCCCGACAAATGCTCAAATACATTATGCAGTTTAACAAGTCAGGTTTGGAGAGGGTCTCATGATGTCCTATTGGGCTTATCCTCCTCAAGTTTGGGGCATTTCCCAGGTGAGAGCCAATATAATTCATGTAAGTGTGTGAAATGGTGTAGGGGAAGTGTTTGGACAGAGGGTGTAGTGATAACAGGGAAATGTAGGTCTTGTCAGTGGGTGCCTTTGTAGAGGGCGAGTTGCACCTTATCATGGATGTCATTGTTTCCTAGCCCATTCAATGCATTTTATTCTTATTTTTATTTCTTTTTATTTTCAAGGGAAAAGCTAAAGGACACTATCCTGGAATGGTGACCAGAGGTGACAACATTACCCACAAGCACTTCATGGAAATGATAAGGTTGGCTTGTGATGAGACCCCTTTTCTCTTGGATATGCAACGAAGAGCCGCTACCCTGGTTTGGTGACCAAATAGATGGTAGTGTCATACCACATGCCCATGGACCTAATAGGTCGGCTCATGATGAGACCTCCCATCCACCAACTAGAAATTGATTTTTATTTTATATTACGGGTCCCCTTTTCTTATCGATAATATTTTTATTTCTTTCTCGGGAATCCCTGGGAGAAGCATATCAAAGGTTTTATTTTGGATTTTAACTCTTTCCAGCTACTTTTTTCCTCTGGGCCTTTAGCCCTTTCTTCCCACAAGGCAATATACAACCCTTCCTAGTGTTGCAAACCCAATGCCTGAACAAAGTTATGGGAAGATGAGAGGGATAATGATGAAAAATGGTAAGTATGGAAGGAATGGATGATGACCTTTCATAGACCCACCCCATGGCAACTCATCCTAAAGGAAACCAAATTACTAGGTCATTATGTCACCCCCTAGGTATGAACAAGTTAAAGAGCATAATTTCCAAGCAAACGTTATCAAATAAAGGAGAGTTCAATTCAACATCTTCAAATGATTTGAAAATCAGAGAGACACATACCATGATACCCAGACTCATTACCTCATGGAGAAAGACCCACTGCTACTTCAAGACCAGGATGGTGGGATGGATGTTGTTGTTGATGATAGATGGGATGCACTGAAGAAAATATGGGCCCTCCAGGGCCAAGATCAAGTCGTCTGTATATCGGTACTCCATGTCTTGGACCTGTGGGCCTCAAGACATAATTGTTGGATTACTGAGAGGAGGGGTGGATCAGTAATAGAGAAATATAATCATTTTTCACCATAAATAAACAATAAACAATGAATGCAAGTGTTATATCAATGTAGAATTATCATCCAATAGTTACAGAGTAAATAAACAATGAAAAAATGAACAATCACACACATACACAGTACACCAGTGTTTTACAGGAAACCAAAAGAAGGAGAAAACCATGGAATGATTTTTCTTATATGTCTTTAAGAATTACATTCATTTGAAGCACCAACTTCCTTTGTTTTCCAGCTACAACTCAAAGGAGGCTCCAACCCCCTAGTTTCTTAGGCTACAACCTAAGGGAATCTCCAACTCCCCAATTTTCTGGCTACAACCCCCTATGTTCTTCATCTACAACCGGAAGTTGTCTACAACCACATGTCCTTGCCCCGTCCAACCACCCTAGTATATAAGTAGAATGATGGAACCATTGTCATACTATCATTATGAGATATACTGTTGTAAACCTGTACCAATCAACCTGCACCAAATAACCTATACCAATAACCTGAACCATGCATCAAACATGTATCAACCTGTAATCAACCTGTACCATAAACAAGTGCATCAACCATGCACCAACCTATACATCAACCTATACTATGAGTAAATGCATCAACCATGCACCAAACCTATGCGAATAACCTGTTACAACAACCTGTCTAGACAACCTATCACAACAATCTATCTCATCAATATTATCAACCAAATCATATCTACTCACCAAGATCAATCACCAAGAAAACTCTCAAATATTTGCATCAACCAAGAATAACACAACAACTCATAATCAACACCGAGATCAATATGTGCTTCTAATAATATACCAATGCAAGTATGCTACATCATCCTTAAACCATGTGTCAACAATACTACTAAAAATTTCATCCAACCATGTACCAAGTATGTACCAATAATGTATCAACTACTCATAAACTATGACTCATCAATATGTACCAACATCATCAACTATACACCTCATGCAGCTGCAACTAAAAGGAGGCTCCAACCCCCTAGTTTCTCAAGCTACAACATGAGGGAAGCTCCAAATCCCCAATTCTTTGGCTACAACCAGAAGGAGGCTAAAACCCCTTATGCTCTCTGGATACAACCGGAAGGTGGCTACAACCACCTGTCCTTTCCCCGTCCAACCACCCTGGTATATAAGTAGAATGATGGAACCATTGTCACACTATCATTGTGAGATATACGGTTTTAAACCTATACCAATCAACATGCACCAAACAACTTGTATCAATAACTTGAACCATGCATCAACATATACCTCAACATGTAATCAACCTATACCATAAACAATTGCATCAACCATGCACCAACCTACTATCACTGTGAGATATACGGTTTTAAACCTATACCAATCAACATGCACCAAACAACCTGTACCAATAACCTGAACCATGCATCAACCTGTACCTCAACATGTAATCAACCTATACCATAAATAATTGCATCAACCATGCACCAACATGTACCTCAACATGTACCATGAATAAGTGCATCAACCATGCACCAAACCTGTATGAATAATCTATCACAACAACCTGTCCAAAAAACCTATCACAACTGTTGAAACAGACCTTGAATTTTTAATCTTAATGATAAAAATTACTGTATCTTTGAGGCTTTACATCATATAAATTTTTGAAAGTAAAAAATTCATATCCAATGAAACCACAATGCCTTTATGGTTCATTGTTTGATCAAAAGAATAATCAAGAACCTAAATAAATATAAGTTTTCTAGTACCTTTCGAAATAATATTTTAAAACGGATATTGATTCAAATCTTAAGTTATATCCATTTACATCGGGACATCGGGATTCAGAGTTTTGAATAAATAAATGTTCAACACAAATATAATAGCGAAACCCCGATTCCCAATATTCCGATACATTAATCCTTAATTAAAAACATCATTTACTTAAATCCGTTTTAAAAAAGGGTTTTAAAACTTCAAGTTAATCTCATCGGGAAATTGCGATTCACGATTTTGTAAGAACAAATAAACTTAACATCGTTTTCTCCGATTTCTCGATCCCTGATCTTAATTAATTCTTAAGTGAGGCTTGACAGTAATCTAATTACTGTTAAGTATGATTAAGAGTGACTAATTATATCGGGAAATTGCGATTCGAGATTTTGTGAACGACATTTCATATCATCGAATTCCCCGATTCCCCGATCCCCGATTTCCCGATTTCCGAAGTCCTTGATTAATGAAATCCCAAAAAGGTAATCTGGACTAATTAAGATAATAAAATGTTTGACTCAAATAATAGATCGCAATTTCGGCAATCGGTGTTTTGCGATGATTTATTTTCTTGACATCGAAAGTTCCGAAACCCCGATGAAAACATCTTCAAACTTAAGTTAAGATTAACGATAATAAATCATTCTCAGAAACGAGGTTTAAAGTTTCGAACTTTTAATAAATGATCTGTATATGGCAGGTTTCTATTATATTCAAAAATATTGGAAAATCTCAGGTACAAACATTAAAAGCAATTTATCGGGAATATCTTTGCATTTATTTCATAATAGATGAACAAATATCGAAGATTTTACGATATATCCGAAATAATTTTTCGAAACGTTTACATTATTCCAAAAGTTGAATTCTGTTCTGTTTCAGGTTTTCAATTGAACACAGAGTTTTTCTCTTCTTCTGGGCTGCTCCACCATTGACAGTTTTGTTTGCTTCGAAATCTTGCTATTAAGTTATGGTGCCCCAAAAGGATTCGAAGAAAACCAAAGAACAACCGGAAAGCGATATCATTTCAGATACTACTGCAGCTGGAATAATACACAATGTTAAATCATGGGTTGCAATTGCAGAGAAAATGGAAGATGAACTTTCATATTCGGATAATGGTACAGACAACCATCTCCGAGACATAGCCGAAACAGGTCTTCATAAGGTTGCAGCACGTCCGCGACTGCTTTCATATACATATATGGTTGCTTGGTCACTGGACAAGGTGGACGTTCCGACAAGGAGTATCCTGAATGAGCAAGGAGCGGTTATTGTCTCATTCAGACCAGAACATGTCCAAGTAATGTATAAATTATCACCCACTTATAAGCATACGTTTAACTCTGAGTTTTTAGATGCATTCCAACAAAAAGAATGTGTCGAAGGTGGTCAAACATACCCTGATATGATAAAAGGGTGGTCCAGAGATGAAAACAGATTTAGCGCCGATTTACATGGGATATATGCCACTGCTTCATTAAATGATTATATGAGGTATTTAGTAATGATGTTATGCAGACTATATGGGAAAAAGGACTCAAATCACTTTAGTGCAGAATGGACACCCCTCCTAGAAGAGGTTTCAGAGGGAAGAAGTTTCAATTGGCATAAGATTTTATCAGACAATATCGGTACAGAATTTATGAAGTATCAAACAGCTAGGTCAAAGGGACAAACGGTTGCCTTTTACATGTCAGCCTATATAATAGATGCTATCTGTTTTAGGACTCTGTTCCCTTTGATGAATTGGAGTTGGGATCCTTCTTGTGCAGAGCCTGTCCATAAGTATCATTCGGCTCTGTGGGAAGACAATGCCAAAGATAATTTATATGAGGTATGTCATTATGTTATAATTCCTCTACACAGAATGTTCTTCGGATGTGAACCTCCTCGGATTTCACATACCATTATAGAAAATCTTAAGACAGTTGTTGATTGGTTCATTGAAGAACATTTCTCATATGTTAGGGTTTATGGATGTTCTATCCCACCACATGCACTCCCAAAAATACTTCCAGATAGGTTAATTTGCAGAGAAGTAGCTTATCAGTTAGTAAATGGCGGTATTGGACTTGAATTAAAATCTCAACAGAAGAAGTCATGGCCGTATTTTCCTGTTTATCTAGGAAAATTTGCTTTATTAAACTTTGGTCATTCTAAGGCAGAAGCAGAATCATTGAGTGAAGTAAAATTAGTAGATATAGAACACAGGAAACATGATCCATATCAAATTATAAATCGGCATGTTGCACAGTGTGGATTAAAAGCATATGAACATGAAGATTCTTTTTATGATGATATTTTCAGAAATGCTAAGTCATATGATGAAGTTCAGAGCAGAGTGCAGACCTTGTCACCTGATGCACAGGTGGGGTTTGCATCTTTCCAAAGAAATAGAAGACAGTGTTTGCCAAAGATTTTACAGGGTGGAGTGTCAATATCAGAACAAGCGCCAGAAACCATTCCTCCAGGTTTTGAAACTATTATTCAATATGATATAAGTGGTAAAGATAAATCAAAATATTCAGAGGCACCCCCTCAGAATACAGAGGACTCTCAGGTCAAAGAAGCACACACAGAAAAGGGAAAAGGAGTACAGACAAACCCAATAGACCTCGATGACATTCCAGAAACCGTCGGGGGAACAACTTCAAAAGAATTGGGCAGTCCTATTACAGCATTAACCCCACTTCAGGCAACTTTTGGAAATCCTCACGAAGGAATTCTGTACGTGAGCGATTTGGAACCAATTAGCAGAGATGAAATGCCTTCATCAGATTATTTTTTCAGCAAGAAACGCAGAGCTGTGTTGAAACAGGAATCACACCCTGTAGGTGAAAGAACAATTAAAAATCATAAAATCATTATTGACGAAAAAAAGATAAAAGAAAGTGAATTCGCTACAGAGTTAGCAGGGACTATGAGGGCCATCGCATCGGCAAATATGTACTCTGTAGGAAATTTGATCACTATGATGGAGCAGAAAGATCAGGAAATTACACAGCTACAGGGCAGATTGAAAGAAAATGAAAAGATGATGGGATGGGGAATAAAAAAGGGCCTTGAGCAAGCCAGGATCAAAGATATCCAGGAGATTTAAAAGTTAAATGAAAATTTAGCTGAAGCAAAGCATATGATTCAAAATACCCAAGAACAAGTGCAGGCACTGGGCAATGAAAATAAATTGTTGCAAGACAAGATCATTTCAATTGCTAACCAAGTAATTGGAATAGATCAATTCAAGACTAAAGTAGTTGAGATATATGCTAATATCCAGGAAGAACAACAAAAGGTGTTTTGCAATCTGGAAACCATCCAGAGTTATTTTCGTGAATCTAAAAGATCCTTGGACGAGGCCGTGTTAAAAGAAATGGAAGCTAAAGCGGTAAGAAATTCTTTCCAAAAGATACTCACTGCTTCACATAAGTAGGAAATTGGAAAATCACAAAAGTTGTCTATTGCAGAGCAGTTAAAAGGAGATGCAATGATAAAAGTTTTGGAGGCAAACTTGGAAGGTTATAAAAAGATCACAAAAAATGTCAATTAAGATTGCCAAAAGATTTTTGATTCCATTGAAAAAGAGTCAACACATATCGGGACAGATGGATTATCCAATTCATTAGGAGAGATTGACATTAACAGGTATCAACTAATAGAAAAAGAGAAACTGGAAGAGAAAGAAGCTGAAATTTCAAATATCAAAATAGTCAATATGGCTGAAATCGAGAAACTAATGATAGCTTCCAGTTCAAAACTGGAAAAAATCAAGTCTATAGAAAGAGAAATTGCAAACCAGTTGCCAGGATCACAAAGAAGCTTCTTCTCCTTTGAAACAAACGAGATACCCGAGGCTCCTAAGAATTTGGTGAACTTTTTAGAAAAACATGTTCAAGCGACTGAAGCAGATAAATAAAGTTTTTCTACTCAGAGTTAAAACTTTGTAAATATTTCTATTTTTAGTATTTTGTAATAAATTATAAACGGTTGACATTAGTCTATTGCAACCGAGAGATTAGGAAGTTGGTTAGTTACCAACGGAAATTTTGGACATAAATGTATAAATATGATTTCGTGAGGCTGAAATAGGGCTTCAGAAATTTTGGAAAAAGACAATTTGGTACGATCAGCTTTAAAGTTTATCATAATATCATTCACAAGAAGATTCTGGATCTTGTCATTCAGTGACTATGTTTCTGTCCTTCTCTAGTTTTATTTGTTAAATCTTCTTCTTAATGTGCATTTCTAGCAAGTGAATCAATTTGGAATTATATGCAATTATTGTTTATGGTATCAGATTGGTTTGGATGTTGAATGTGTTACAGTTTTTCCTCTGGAATTATTTCAATAATTTTAAGACCTGTAACCTTTTGTTTCTTAATATTTTCTTTTGTTAGAAAACCCACGTTCCTTTCTTTATTGTAATGGAAATATAAGATTCTTTCCAGATTAAAGCCTTATATTTCTCTGTGTCATGTTTCATTGTTTACAATTTCATAATCATCACTGAACCAGGAAATGGCCTTGCTTGTGTCTTCATTTTTCTGTTTTAAGTTTTAAAATTGTTTTATCAATATCTTCCCTGAACGTCTGAAGTAACAAATCTATAAAAAGCCCCTTTTTTACAAACATATATAATTTCAATCACCCATGATTTCCCCTAACGGAAGACAACCAAACGTAGAACCCGGCTTACAGGATCAAATCAGCATTGCATTGAACCTATTTAACACCATCTTACAAACTGCAACAAATCGAACCGATTTAGAATGATCATGGGCAGCGATTGAACGTGACATAACTATCCAGGAACAAAGGGAAGAAAGACAAAGACAGTTGAGAAACTGAATTTGATCTAGTTTTCTTTGTTTCATTGTTTTAAAGGTATTATCATATTTGGATGCCTAGACGGTGTGTTTTATAGCCTTAAAACACAAACTCTAGAACAACAACAACAACTTGCCTCATCAATATTATCAATCAAATCTGATCTACTCATCAAGATCTATCACCAAGACAACTCTCAAATATGTGCATCAACCAAGCATAAGACAACAACTCATAATCATCCCCAAGATCAATATGTGCTTCTAATAATATATCAATACTATGCTACATCATCCATAAACCATGAGTCAACAATACTACTAACAAGTGCCTCAAACCATGTAAAAAGTATGTACCAATCATTTATAAAGTATGCATCAACTATGAATCATCAATATCTACCAACATTATAAACTATACACCTCATGTATGTGCCAACTCATCAACTACTTGTCTCAACCATGTGCCCAACATGTACCTCAACCAAAAGCCCTCATCAATTTCATCATCCAAATCTGATTTGTAACTTTGTAATAGACCTGGTGTATATGATCACATACCTGCAAACATTCCTTAACTTTAATAACAAGAGACTAGCATTTTTATCAAACTTTACTTTAGACTCACATGACTAGTTTTGGATTAGTCAACAACCCTAACTTGAAATAATCATAACTATGTACCTATAATGAATAAAGATATGAAAATAGTACACAATGTTCTTTAATGTGTTTTATGAAATTCCTCCAGGTGTCACTACTTGGAACCTCTCAGAAAAGGAGTTATAGCAAAAATGGCATACCTTGTTCAATTCTGGTTTATTCTATAGAGCGAACTTGTAGAGTGTTCCCCACATGGAATATTTGTTGTATGGATATAAACATTTTACACACAATACTAAAGAATGTAATCTAACCAACACATTTGGTCTTACTAAATTTGTATCTGTTATGAAAACGTTATGACATTTTTACCCGAAACACCTATTTTAGACTAGTTTCAGGACTAGCCACAAACCCTATTTTCCACAGAGTGTAACTCCAAAAATACAATGACCCACAAGATGAAATTTGTACCATGGGTACTTGGATATGTTTTCTCAATGGACTCTCAATTTCACGGTCTGAATCATTCTAGAAATAAAATTATTGTGAAAATGGTGAGATGACCTGTAAATAACATACCTTAGAAAGCATCATCAAAAGAATTTATCCTCCCTTGAATTTAGGCCTTCTTTACTTCATCTTCCCTCTGAAATTTGACTTAGATATCCTTTGGTTTCCTCAGTCACCTATAGATATTCAATATTCTCAAGTGTGATTCAAATGAGAGAGCCTTGCCTCTTATTTATACTCCCCAAGTAGCTTCCTTAGAAACATCTTCTAGGCCACTTTGTCCACATAGTCACCTATGTCCAAGTTTTCCCAATTTGCCACTTGTTCATATATCCAATAGCCACTTGACTACTTAACCCATTTTCCTCATTTTAGGGTTAACCTTCTTATAACCACTTTCCATAATTAGAAAGTTCTCCATTTACTTTATTATTTAAATAATCCTCCTTGACTTTGTCACTTTACTTTATTATTTAAATAATCATCTTTGACTTTGTCACTTCACTTTATTATTTAAATAATCCTCTTTTGTTTTTTTTTTACTGGGGGAATCGGCAACTTGCGGTTCTCGTACTCACGTGACACGGGATCGATCCTCGTTGGCTACCACTATAACCGTAGGTGCAACCACCTAGCCCGCAAGAATGGCGCACAAGTAAATCCGGGTGAGAATCGAACATCAAACTTCATTTTACAAATTTCCTTCCATTTACACGGCACTTGCCAATCCGTCTACACCCGTGCGGGCTTAAATAATCCTCTGTGACTTTTTCACTTCACTTTATTATTTAAATAATCCTCTTTGACTTTGTCACTTCACTTTATTATTTAAATAATTTCTTCTTTGCAAGAACTTTAACTTCTTTGACCTTTTGGGGCTTCAAGCCAACATATGAGGGTCCTCCAAATTCGTAAGGCCATAACTCTCAAACCGTGAGGAGTTATGTGGCATTCCACATACCACCAGAAATGGCATGACATGTACTATCCATTGAGAATATTCTTACCTGCAAATATATCAAAACCCATACCATTATACATCAAACAAACTTGGGTCCATTACCCAAACCTGGGTTCTCCAACTTCACATGGCCATAACTCTCTAACCATGAGGAGTTATGTGATATTCCACATACCAATGGAAATGGCATGAAATTTACTACCCATATAGAATAGTCTTAACTTAAAATATATTAAAACTCATACCATTATACATCAAAAAAAACTTGGGTCCATTACCCAAACCTTTTTGCTACCAGAATTTCTCCAAGGGTTGACATCAATCAATAAGGGTTGACATCAATATATAATATCACTCTCCAATGGTTGACATCAATGACAACCAAAAATCCATACCAACTATCCATCAACCTAAGCCAGTTGTCTGACAATCTCCCCCTTTGGCATTGATGGCAACACTTGGTCATGATAACATTCATTCTTATACTCCTCATCAATGTTTCTATCTCTCCCCCTTTGACATCAATGGAAAAGGGTATATCCCTTTGGAGCTGCTCCCCCCAATTGAACTCTACTTGAGTTGCTCCCCCTATCTACATGCCTCTTTTCTCTCTCTCCAATAATTTATATCTTGCATCTGATAAATATCTCCCCCTTTGTCATCAATGGAAAAGGTATATTTACATCCTGGGCTACTCTCCCTAACTGAATTGTCCTTGGGGATACTCCCCCTGACTGAAATCTTCCTGAAACTGATCTCCCAACCTGAATTGTCCTATTTATGGTGTTTCTTCATGTACATCTAAGAAATATAAGATAAACATTCAAAAGAATTCATTTTGGACTAGAAATTACTCCTAGTATCTAGCGAAGATACTCAAAGGCTTCTCATGGAAGCGGTTTTGTAAATATGTATGCCACTTGTTCTTTTGTGTCCACATATTCAACTCTGACATTCTTCTCTGCAACCTGTTCCTGTAGAAAGTGATACCTGATTGGAATTTGCTTCATCTTGGAGTACATCACCGGGTTATTTGAGATATTGATGGCCCTTTTATTATCACAATAGATTGGAATGGGATCATCATACTCAACCTGTATATTTGTTAGAGTGTTTTTCATCCATAGAAACTGTGTACAACATGATGTTGTTGCAATATACTCTTCCTCGACTATATATAAAGATATTGATGATTGTTTCTTGCTTAGACATGATATTAAAAACTCACCCAAGTAGAACATTGCTCCACTGGTGCTTCGTCGGTCATCAATGCAACCTACCCAATCTAGATCTGTGTAGGCAATAAGTGATAGATCCTTTCCTTTTGGATACCATAATCCAAACTCTTATGTTCCTTTGAGATATATGAAAATCCTCTTCACTACTAATACATGTTATTCCTTTGGTGTTGCTTGAAATCATGCCACCTGTCCAACTGCCTTCATTACATCTGGTCTGGATGTTGACACATATAGTAGGCTACCAATCATTGACCCGTATTGCCTCTGATCTGTAGACTTTGAATCATCATCTTTTCTCAACTTGCAACTGGTTTGCATGGGAGTGATAATTGGTTGTCAATCTTCCATTCTGAACATCTTTAGCATTTCTCTAATATACTTGGTTTGAGAAATAAAAATATATTGGTTGCTTTGACGTATCTAAAGACCCATACAGAAGGATAGTTCTCCAAGTAATGACATTTCAAATTCATTATGCATGTCCTTGCAAATTTATGGCTTAACCTGTTATCAGTACTTCCAAAAATAATATCATCAACATAAACTTCAATTAATAAAATATTATCTTGAGTTACCTTGATGTAGAGGTTGTTGTCTACACTTCCTTTTCTGAACCCTTCCTATTGTAGATATTTATCCAGTCTAGAGTACCATGCTCTTGTCCACTTTCATATATCTGTCCAAACCTGCGAAGTATTCTTACAAATCCATTTATGTCCATACTGTCCAAGACTCTACTCGCGCAATTGTCCATAATGTTGACCCGTTTATCACTATACTATCATGAAGTATTGATTAATCTATCAAACTGTACTTATGCTAACTGACTGCTCTGGATATTTCTTTTCAAACTCTGCAAGATGCTCTAAGGATGGTTCTTCGGTCTTTCACAGCTATCGCATAGATTCCCCCTATCTAATATTCATATTACCTGGGAGTCTCTAAGTCAAGTGGCTCAGAACAATTAAAGCTCTATTGTGTATGCATCATCATCTTCATTGGTAAATTCATCATCTCTCTGAGTTATGACTTCTTTCTTTCTGTATATGGATTTATATTTCACTATAATACCTAAAAGTACAATCTCTTGAACCTGTTCATTATTTACTTGTCCTACTTTTCTTTCATTTATTTTCCAAACCTTTCTATATTTGACATCTTTTTTTTCTCTGTAGATTTTTCTTCATCTCGTTTTATTGTCAATCTTGCGATCTATGGGACCTGGTCTTTGTTCACCTATTCTTCTTGATTTCTTATCCATACTTTCTTATAATTGATATCATTGTTCTATTTAATGGAATTATCAATCATGCTTCTACAATCACGAGATATGTGTCCATAGTTATGAAATTTGTAACATTCAATGTTATGTGGAGCCACATAGGTATTTCTTGCTTGAACATTTCTTTTATAATCCCTGTAATCTACAACCTTATGTCCAAAGTTAGTACAATAAAAACAATCACCATAAAAGAAACTTGCATACCTGGGAGTGAATGAGCTTCTTTGTGGTGTAGTCCTTCCAAATTTCTGCCTTGATTGATCATGATCATGATTGAAGCTTCTTTGTAGCTTGAACATGGATGGTCTTCTTGAACATGTATCTTTATTAGTTTCCTTAGATTGCGGTTGACCATGATTCATTCCTTTGAGTACTTCTACATAACTCTTTCTATTTTCTTCATTCTTCTTTTCTAGCAATGTAGAGTGCTTCTCTTCATTCTCTACAACTAATTTGGTGTTTCTGTCTCTTCAATGTTCTTGTTGAGCTTGACAATTTTGAATCTTAGTGTGACAACTTCTTCCTTAAGATTCTCAACCTCTTCTTATTTCTTCATTATCTGAGACCTCATGACCTCTTCTTCTTTCTTCATTATCTGAGACTTCATGACCTCTTATATTATCTTTGCTTCTTCAAGTTGGATTTTCAATGTAATTATTTCTTCTTCCAGTATTCTCTATTCTTGACCAAACTCTTCCTCAAGCTGGTTTAAGTCATTGGTTCTTTCCTTGAGATGATCCATAAGTATCTTTTCTCTCATTTTTGCTTCTTCATTTTGTGTTGTTATGTTGGATTCTAAACATTTTTTTTGATATTCTAGAGTTTCTTCAATTCTTCTTGCCTCTTCTAGTTGAGCTCTTAAATTATTGATGACCTAGTGATGTTCTTCGGAACCTTGAACACTTTCCTTTTTCTTCATCAATTCTTTTTTGGATAACTTGTTTTCTTTTCGTTCTTTCTTTAAATATTCAATTCCACTGATCAATTTTTCTATGTAATCAACTTATGCTTTTTCATATTCTTCCTCTTCTGAATCTGTCTAACATGATGAGCAAATTTCTTCATGTTCTGTATATGCATATTCTTTGGCATTTTCTGAATCTGGGATGGGTGAAGAATATATGTCATGTAACTTATCCCAAATTTCTTTGGTTGATGAACATTTACCATCCTTTTCACTTACCAAATTAGGTAATCCTTCCTAGATGAAATACATTGCTATTTTGTTATTCTTCTTCAATTCCTTCTTGGCTACAGTCTTTTCCCTTTTTGAACTATCATATCCTGTAACAATGGATAGACAAATATAATGTCCCTGTGCCTATAAAAATACTTCCGTCCTTATGCTCCATATATCATACTTAAAACCATTCTGACCATTAAACGTCGGTACTCCATTCTCAGAATAATCCATGATCTCCTTCCAGTGGTTAAATTGTTTCCTGAAGGAACCGGGTCTGATACCAATTGTTGAATTACTAAGAGGGGGGTGAATCAATAATAGAGTAATATAATCTTTTTTTTCCATAAAATGCAAGTGTTATATCAATGTAGCATTATCATCCAATAGTTGCAGAGTAAATAAACAATGAACAAATGAGCAATCACACACATACACAATACACCAGTGTTTTATGTGGAAACCCAAAGAGGGAGAAAAACACGAAATTATTTTTCTTATATGTCTTTAAGAATTACATTCATTGGAAGCACCAACTTCCTTTGTTTTCCAGCTGCAACTGGAAGGAGGCTCCAACGCCCTAGTTTCTCAAGCTACAACATGAGGGAAGCTCCAAATCCCCAATTCTTTGGCTACAACTAGAAGGAGGCTAAAACCCCTTATTCTCTCTGGATACAACCGGAAGGTGGCTACAACCA
>CBVK0102340145.1:0-16744 GCA_900067695.1 Picea abies
CCAAGAGAAGAAGTCGGCCAGAAATAATAATAATATATTGAACAGACACATACCCAGAAGGAGAAGTCGGCCCTAGCAAAATTGGCAGAACCACTATAAATACAGGGTGCCAGTTCTCATTTGCAGCATCTCAGAATTGCAGTTCCCAGTTTTGGTGCACACTGCAGTTGGAGTCTTGTGCTCAAGTTTGGAGGAGGGTTGTAGGTGCAGCTGCAACAACAACTAGTTTCAATATTGGGTTGAATATCTCTTGGCTAGGGTTTGGAATATCTGATCAGCTTTCAATGATGCGCTATCCTTAGGGAAAGATGCGCTACCCTTTGTTTGGCTATCTAGCCTAGGGTTTGCTTCCAGAGGAATTCTTAGTCAAGGTTAATGTGCTCAGAGGGAGGCTTCATCCCATGGTTGGGTGACGAAGGTATCATCAATGGTAAAATGAGCACACCATATTCTATATTCTAACAGGTTATGGGCCCACACCCCTTCAGTTAGCCTAAAACGCTGGAAGGAAACATAACCGCTAGACATTGAGCTCGTTGAGGAACTGTTGCTAGGGTTACTAGTAGGAGTAGTTCCCAAAAGCACTGCAGCTAGGGTTACTAGTAGAAATAGTTGCAGAAACCCTAAACCTCTTATCGAGGCACCTTAAGTGACGAGATTTACCTAATCTCCGGATAGAACAGTGCACCCTAGCCCAGCGCATCTCCCGGTACTCTCAGAAGGCCAAGACGTGAAGTTTGGATTTCTGGTCAAATCTAGGGTTTGACCAAGTCAAGCAAGCCATGGCGAACTCTATGAGGTCTGAGAACAAGCTAGATGGAGCCTCTAACTTCAGAGCATGGAAGACAAGGATTGATCTCATCCTTGCTAAGAATAAAGTGCTGGATATTGTGAAAGGAAAGATCGTGAAGCCAGAGTTTAAAGAAGGAGAAAAGAAGGAACCACAGAACGTTGCAGCTATGGAGAAGTTCAAAGATGTTGACATAAATGCCATGAGTATCATAGTGGATTCCATAAAAGACCACTTGATACCCTACATATCCCATCTTGACTCATCAAAGAAGATGTACAATGCCCTAACAAATCTCTTCTCAGTCAGAAACATTGGACAAGTTATGAGTCTGAAGAATGAGCTCCATGACATGAAGATGAATGATGACGACAACATAACATCATACTTTGTTAGGATCTCCTAGTTAAGAGATCAACTACAAGCTATTGAAGAGATCACTTCAGAAAAGGAATTGGTGAACATAGTACTCAATGGTCTTCCCAAGACATGGGATGCATTTGCCGCAAGCATGAACATAAGGAAGGAGTACCCGACATTTGAAGAACTTTGGACTTGCTATGCTCAAGAAGAATCAAGGATCAATGCAAAAGACTAACCCTAAAAGAAGTATGATGATCAAGCCTTCACAACAAGATTCAAGAACTTCAGGAACAAAAGGAAGTTTGGTTCAAGGAGGAAGTCAAATCAAGAGAAAGACATTTTAGAAATACAATGCTTCAACTGTTAGAAGTACGGTCACTACAGGAATCAATGTCCTGAGCTAAAGAAAAGGAAGGAGAAACATGAAGCATCGATTGCCGAAGAAAAGGAACCTACAAAGAAGACTAAGCAGGATGGAAGAGACTTATTCTACTAAAAGGTAACAACACTCTTCTTATTTCTTGTACATATCTTGTTTGCATCGTCTCTGTACATATCTTGTATATCTATCTCTTGGAAGATAATGTGTTCCAAGAAGAACTATACCTATGAAAGAACAAACAAGATGAAAAGAGTTATCATTAGATATTACACATGAAAGAATGAAATATATCATGTGAAAGCTATTACAAGATAAGCTAAAATCAGAATCAATCTTTAAGAGACCTAGAAGTCAGACATCAAGAGAAATTGGAGAAAGACTTATGACGACAACTAAGATGGAAGCGTGAACTCTGTTAGACAAAGAGAGCCAATTATATATTGCAGAAGACAATAAGGATGCAGATGGAAGTATGGACTCTATCAGACAAAGGGAGCTGATTATATGCACTCTTACATAAAGCAAGGGTTAGGAGGGAGCTAATCCTATGATCCATTGAAGATGTTGAAATGTATATATCCATGGTAGCAGCCATGAAAGACAGTATGTGCTCAGCTCAACCGCAGAAGAAGACCTCTTCGAAGAAAAGCCTTAAATTATTCTTGGTTGTCCATCCATATCTGTGATCCTATGATGAAAGGAAGAAGTGCAATCTCCATGAATCCAAGAGATAATGAAAAATATGAAGAAGAACATGAAGATTCCAAGAAAGAAAGAAAAGCTAGAACAACTAGTCATTACATCAATAATCACAAGATTACCAAGCATGATATGAATCAAGCAGAAGAACTGAAAGTTTTGATGAAGAACAGTGTATGCAAGACTTATGAATGAAAGCATTGGGAGATCTAGAACCAGAGGTTCTCTCAGATGGAGGGAGAATACTATGATGATTGATTGTTCTAGTACACCAGACTTATCTCTATATAAGTCATTATACCATTCGCAACATCCATAAGTTGGAGTTCTACATCAGATGAATGCAAGGAATATTGTCCAGAGAAATTGAATAAAGAAGCGTATGAAGAGCAATCTCAAGACTTTGAGGCATACCAGAAAGAGACTCATGTATGCAGATAAGAAGAAGACAACTTGGTGGAGAACCTCCAGTGCACAGCAGAAGCATGGTGAAGATTTCCTATAACATCAAGATGACTACTCAGAAGATCAGATCTCATGATGACAGAAGAAGTGCCACATGGATATGTTTCAGTTCTCCAACTATGATATACTCTATTGTTCAGATCTACATGAAGCCTTCACAGTATTCCAGACTAAAGCACATTTGAAATCAATCATTACATTATCCATGATGAAGTCTAGAAAGGAGAGGTAGAGCTCGAGTATATTCCCATTGATGAGCAGACAACAGATATTCCGACAAAACCTCTATCTAGAATCAAGTTTGTATACTTCCGAGAGAAGACAAGGATCAGGAAGATTCTCCAGGCTAAGAAAAGGTACAGAAAAATATTTATTTTTGTGATTTAAATAACTCTCCAGTTAGGAGGGAGCATTTATCTTTGTAATTGAAAAATAGTCCAGATTGGACAGATGCTTTCATGTTCGGAAAGTGGATTGAGATTTCTAATAGACAGTGACTTCCCATTGTAGTTAACATGGGAGGCAGAATGATTGCTGATGTATCATAGACAACTACTTCCCATTGTGGTTAACATGGGGAGTGGTCTAGGACAGTCATTCTTCTTGGCAGTGGTCAAGTAGAATGGTTCGCCTCGCCGGGCAGTCATTATTTCGAAGTTCACAGTTGTGAGCAGTTTCAAAGAATGGTTCATTTTGGAAGTTGATGCAGGACAGACATTCCTCGAGGGTTATACATTCTCTCTAGGTTACACTTTGTTTAGTGTCAGAAGAATGGCCCAGGGTGGGGAATGGTCCGGACAACTATTCATCGAGG
Organism: Picea abies; assembly: GCA_900067695.1. Taxonomy (NCBI): domain Eukaryota; kingdom Viridiplantae; phylum Streptophyta; class Pinopsida; order Pinales; family Pinaceae; genus Picea; species Picea abies. Next base: position 3,514 of record CBVK0102340145.1, read on the forward strand.
GCAGACTCATTCTCTCCAGGTTACACTTTGTTTAGTGTCGGAGGAATGGCCCAGGGTGGGGAATAGTCCAGGCTCAGCAATCAGGGACAGTCATTCCTTAGGGCAGACTCATTCTCTCTAGGTTACACTTTGCTTAGTGTCGGAGGAATGGCCCAGGGTGAGGAATGGTCCAAACATTTCTTAGGGTTTATACATTCTGTCCAGGGTGCACTTTGATTAGTGTAGGAAGAATGGCCCAGGGTGAGAAATGGTCCAGGCTCAGAAATCAGAGACAATATTTCTTCCTTGTTTGTGAAGAATAGGGCAGATAGCCCACTGCTAATGAGGGTAGACATTCTTTCAGATCTCACAAACGTGAGTGAAAGATTGGCTCAGAGGATTCGGTTTATCTTTAACAATATTTTTCTGTGCAGGATGGCATCAGATGATGGTGAATATGTTTCACTATTTTGAGGCAGATATTCTTTCAGATCTCACAGATGTGAGTGAAAGATTGGCCCAGATAATTCAATCTATATCATAACATTGTTTCTATGCAGATTTCTATCAGATGTTTGTTATGAAGACTGTATAACAGTAGATGAGGACTACTGTGGTGAATATGTTTCACTGTTCGCAACCATACATTGTTGATCAAGTACTTGTGTGTTACTTGATGTGGTAGTGAACCACTGGATTGTAGTTATGTACTACTATGAATAGAAACAGTTGTGCTCTATCCTTGTTCTAATTGCCTTGAAGACTATCAACATTTTATTGGAGATAATGATCATTCAGATGAATGATGAACAGAGATTTTCCAGACGGAAAACAGTTCAGAGCTTTTACTCCTCTTGTATCACTCTATGGTGAGAGTGACTTATCCAACATAATATCTAATTACTCAGATAAAGTATGGTCTCAAGAGATGATGCAACTGATGGTGATGGTGATGCTCATGATATAGTCATGAAATAGTCTAGATAACTATATTGATGCTACCGGGTAAATGGTATGTTTTGTGCTCAAGTCCATTACCTGTAAATACCTCTCTAGTTAGGAGGGAGTGTTAATATTATGGTAGCTGCGGGAGGTATTTACCTCCACATGTGAACCTGACGAGAATAGAAAACTACGGAAAGCAAGAGAAACCCTAATGAGTTGGTTAATAACCCTAGAAGCCTTGTTGGCTCAAGAAGATAATTTATATTAGGTTATTACCCTCCAAGAGAAGAAGTCGGCCAGAAATAATAATAATATACTGAACAAACACATACCCAGAAGGGGAAGTCAGCCCCAACAAAAATGGCAGAACCACTATAAATACAGGGTGCCTATTCTCATTTGCAGCATCTCAGAATTGCAGTTCCCAGTTTTGGTGAGCACTGCAGTTGCAGTCTTGTGCGTAGGTTTGGAGGAGGGTTGCAGGTGTAGCTGCAGCAACAACTAGTTTCAATATTGGGTTGAATATCTCTTGGCTAGGGTTTGGACTATCTGATCATATTTCTATGATGCACTATCCTTAGGGAAAGATGAACTACCCTTTGTTTGGCTATCTAGCCTAGGGTTTGCTTCCAGAGGAATTCTCAGTCAAGGTTAAGGTGCTCGGAGGGAGGCTTCGGCCTATGGTTGGGTGACGAAGGTATTGTCAATGGTAAAACGAGCACACCATCTTCTATATTCTAACAGTATTGTCTCTAAGCCCAATTTTTTAACAATCACTTCAGATATCAAATTAACTTGAGAACCCATACCAAACAAAGTATCCACTTTAGTATGTTTGGATACTACTCTGAAGTGAAAAAGTTCACTTCTCTTATTTTCAATTTCAGGATATGGAATTGTAGAACTTGAACTAGCATGAGAGGAAACTTTACCTTGTACTCCAACTGTTGTGATTTTCATTTCATCACCTGAATCAAAACCTAGGTCTTGTTGCACTACAACAACAATTTTTGGCTTCCCTTTGCCACCAAGTTTCTTTGGTCTTAACTATGGATGTAGTTTCCAACAATGCTCATCATCATGCCCAACTTTTTTGCAATGAGTGCAAGAGGATTTTCCTTCCTCTTTCTTTTTTGTGGTTGTCTTTTTCCCCTTTCCTTTTCCTTTGAACTTGTTGTTTTGGAACTTCGAAGGCTTCCTTGTGTGATCTTCCAGTACATTCTTTCCCTTGCTTTCAAGGTGAGTTGCTTGCACACACACTTCATCTAGATTAGTGGGGTTAAACATCAACAATGTGTGACAAATGTAACTATGAAGTGCACCAATGTATTTCATCAATGTCTCTAGAGAGTCTAAAGGAACATTCAATGCAAGTTCCTTTTTCCTAAACTCTCATGTGAAACTCTAAACATTTTGACCTTTACCCTGGCTCAAATTTTTCTATTCCATCATGGATTTTTGTACATGACCCAATGGATAAAATTGTTGTTTCAATGCAAAAGTAAATTCAAACCATGAAGAAAGGAGTTTACCATTATGCTTGCTACCATTCTGAAGTTTACTTTCCCACCATACAAGGGTTGTGCCTTCTAGCCAAAGAGAAGGCAACTGGATCTTCACCTCTTCCTCTTTGATCTTCTGTACATGGAAGTAAACCTCGATTTGTCTAATACAATTGTTTAACTTACCTACATTAGCTTCTCCATTAAACATGGGAAAAATAATTTTGACATCTAATTTCAATAATGGATTTTTTGAAGCATTCTAATGAAAATTTGAATGATGAGAATGAGAGGAAGAAGAAGAGCGTGAACTTGAAGATGGAGATGGACGCTCAAGAGGGTCTCCTCTGATTGCTTAGTCCTTTGCAACACCATCCTTTGCTTTAGATTTCTTCTTCTCTTCCTTCTTTGCCACTATCTTTTCATAATCTGCAAACAATTTTTCTACCATGTCTAACATTCGGTAGAAAGCCTTGTGCAAATTCTTCTCATACTCTGTACACGGTTCTTCATCGCCCATTTTCCTTCTTCGAGTTGCAAGTCCAATCTCTAGGTTGAAAGTCTCAATTTTTCCTTCACCCTCTTTGAGCTTGGCCCTTTTTATCGGACTAATCCGTAAGTGTAGACATAAACAAATCTCCCTAACTTCCACAGGAAACTAGAACAAAACATAACATAATACACACTTCCCCTTAAACTTCATTATCATATAAACTAGTTTAGTGAAGTACAAGTGACATACCTTTTAAATGATGCTTGATCCTCGCTAGTTTCGTCTTTGTAGCTCCTTCCTTGGGTTTGCAGAATAGTAATCATGTCTAAGAATCACAAACAAACAAAGAGGGAAAACAAAGATATATATATTCTAATGAAGTCTATGTATATGATCAAGGAATTATACAATAGAAGATGAGATGCTTTTATAGGGAAGAAATGTATTACTATATTAAATCAAATAGAAAGTGGAGAATACAACTCATGCCTTGATGTTGCAAGATCCCCTTTCAATGGCTCTTTTCTTCAACACACACACCTTTGTTCCAATGCCTTGAATGAAGAAGATCCACAATCTGACTTGAAGAACTAAAGCAAAGCTCTCAAGCATAATCTGAAGTAGAACTCTCCATAAAAATCTTAGCATATTCAACCTTAGCCTTTTCCATGAGAGATCCCTCTTTATATAGTGCTTTATATAGTGTGAAAGAGAGATGGATGAGGAGATTAGGATGATCCCACTAAATCATAGAAGCGAGTAAGATCCAAACCAATCGGAGGCCACCTCATCTTCTAGAAGATTCCCTTCTAGAACATTTGTGAAATTTGACTTTTCCTATGCTTTGAGCATCATCGCACCCTATGCACAAGCAACATGCGATGATGTCACACCCTATGCACAAGCAGCATGTGACGACGTCAGAGTCTAGATTTAGGGTAGAGTGCGACGATCAGGCATCATTGCACCCCATGCATATGGCATGGTGCGATGACCTTTCTTGATATGGTTTTTGAAAGAGGAAAGCAAATCACTTTTCTCATGGAGAAAGTATTCTTTTAATATTCTCAGAGAACATGAACACATGTTGTCAGTTGATAACTGAGGTGACCAAAATAATGTGTAACAGAATTCCCCCCAAAGTATGAAGCTGGAACTCGTGACAGTTGAAATACTTTGTAGAATGTGTGTGTCGAAAACAAGGAGTGCATCGATTGGGAACCTGTATACAATCAAGCATCTGCATAATAACATACCATTTTATGAGGTAGGCATTCCCATGCTCAGACTACAAGTGACTCTAATTATAAGTGTCAAGTGAGTCATGGCCACTAAACATACACTGTGGATCCATGTCATCATGATTCGTCATAGCCACCAAGAATACACTGTGGATCTATGCTCTAAAAGAATTCAAATTCGAACATAGCCACGAGACATACACATTGGATCTATGTGTCAGTAAAAATTCATGAATACTCCATCACAACTTGGACCAAAAATGATAAGATCTGGGGTCTTCATTTCCATCGTCTCTAAGTACGAATCTAGCCATGTGATTACAGGTGTCGAAGTCGAACATGGTAGAAACCACTTGATTACCGGTCATTAATGAAAATTGTCAACAAGTGTGAGGGAAACCACCATTGATGTCAATGACTCCCAAGGTACCCTAGTACAATCCAACAAATGTGACTAAATGAGTTGAAGTTGAACACTCGATGGAATATTCCAATCAGGGGTCAATGATGTGAACCCACTGTTGAAAGTGAAGAAGCCTGCCATTGAGGCATGCATGCTCTAAGGTACTAAATGATTTCTAAGTCTTGTTCCCAGATAATGAGTTGAAGTCAATAGGAAAAGACTCATCACAGGAGGGCCTTGATGTATCCCCCATCAATGACACAAAATATGTAACAGATTTGAGATAGATCAGAGTATGAAGTGATTTGAAACTAACTCGAGGAAGACCGACATGATAGAAAATTTATAACTGCAGATGGGCGAATCGATAGAAGGCTTGTTTAGGTTGGACTTCTCTTGAACATATGAACGACATGAAAGTTGTCTTGGCAGCATTGACTCAAGGAGGACCCAACATATGAACTTGTGGATGGTCAAATGAGAGACAAATGGATTTCCCAACCCAGATACAATGATGAAGGGGGGTGTCATGTTCAAGAGAGACTATTATTGCCAGTAACACAAATATAGAGACACATTTCTTTCCCAATTTCCCCCCACCATTTATGACGAGTACCTCTTTATTTTTACGCAAGCTTGAGGAGGATAAGATATGCTTGTAGATATAAGCTCATCCTTTGGATGAGTCCCTCGGAGTATGTTTAAATAACCCTGAGAAGGAGTGGTTCAATCCCATATGGGTCTTTCAATGTTTGTTTAATGAGTCCAAGGAAAGAAAACTCATGGGTTTTTCAATTTTAGAGAGTTTGAAAAACACTTAAAGAGAACTCCATCAGGTCCTTTTTCGTAATTTAGTCTGACGAGACCGAAAAAGAGATAAACTACCGCTCAACGGATGTTTTCTTCAGATACTTTTACAAGCGTGAAAAGAACAAGGTCGCTCGGCCATCTTTTCATGTTTAGGGAGCTTGAAAAGAGCTTAAAGGATACTCCACGGGTTTCGTTTTTCGTATTTCCAATATGAGTTCGAAAAAACGAAAAAAGACTACTTGATTACATTCTCATGGTTTCACGAGCATGAGAAAGAATTAAGACTCTGCTCGGAGTTTTTCCTGAAAAACCCCAAAAGGATATGTACAAAAGAAAAATGTGTGAAAACAAATAAAAAAGGGTGGACCCTTGTTCCAACGTCTCGTCTCTAGACCTTTTAATATGCAAAATTCAACACTTGCCAAGTTGTTAAGACTTTAGGGCATGGATAAAATATAAAAATAATATAATTTTACAAATAAAAAGTGATAAAGTCAATAAAATAATTTTTTGAATTTCAACTGTCGATTGCGGAGCGTATGCTGGATCATTTTGCGAACCGTCTCTGTTAAACAAATAATCTCCTTCTCCTTCATCTTTTCATGGTTCCAAAATTTGTTTTTATTGGTCAATTTTGTGTGTTGGGTCAATTTTTTTGGGCTATCTGCATGTTGAGATTGTCGCAGGTGCCCTATATCGTGAACTGCGACGATCTAGGATCGTTGCAGGTGACCCTATAGGAAGGGTGCGACGATGTCGCTCTGCGCGAATGCGCAACCCTACGACGATCGCAACCAAAAATTTAAAAAGATAAACCTAACTAGAAAAACCCCAGGAAATAATTTTGTGTTTCTAATCTTATTTTATTGTTCCTTGGCAGGGTTTCCTTGGTCAAGATGCTGGAGTGGCGTGAGCGAGAGCATGAAGAAGAGGATTACTTCACTGGGAATGACCCTGGGACAATTATGGCTCTAAGGTAATGTGGGTTACTAAAATTCTTTAGGATTCAGTGCATGAGAGCCCAGTTGAGACTACTGGAGTACTTAGTTCACATGTGGAATGTGAATGAGCAGGCATTCCGCATGGGTGTCCACACACTCACAATAGATATAGATCATATCTATTTTCGGACAGGGCTATCTCATCGTGGTTCACGGGTATCGCTCACAGGCAGTAGGGTGGAGGTGAACCTATGGATTATTACGTTCGTCACCATTGTGTGCCAGGTACCGAGAAACACAACGGTAAGGTAGCCATCAGGGATGTTCGAGATTTTCCATTGCAGACTATTATTTACACCATTACTCGCATGGCAAGAAGTGCATCTCCCCATATGGCTTTGCAGAGCCATTTTCAGTATGCGATAGAATGCATGGAGCCTAGGGTCTTCAACTGGTGTGAGGGGGTCGTAAAAAGCATGAAGAAACAACTTACCAAGTGTCGAAATGGTCGATTAAAGCAATTTGGATATGGGTCCATTTTTGTGTCTTTTTTTCTGGAGAGGGTTCTTGTCCTACATCTACAGCTGGAGTGGGGTATACCTTCTCCATAGGATACACAAATGAAGAGGTGGGTAGATCTTATGGCTCGACATGGTGGTGTTCCCATCGTCAAGTATGACGATGTCTTCTTCCAATGGCTGAGGAATCAACTGCTCATGGTAGAAGATTATGCGTATGCTGGGGTAGATTTCTGTGGTGATCCATATCTAGCTCTTCCTGATGGGTCCTAGTGGGGGGACATAGGTAAGAAGGAAAATTTTTGTTTATATAATGTTTTTGATATTTTAATGATATAAAATGTTTTTTGTGTTATTTATCCGATGACTAATCTAGTATTCTCATCAATGCAGATGTGGGGCCTTATCGTCCACCAGGATCATCTCCCATCTAGAGATGCAGAGAGAGAGGTGTTGTAGTAGGGGTGGTTGCCGCAGATCTCGAGGCTATAGAACAGAACCTAGAGGGACTGACCATGCATGTCCTTGATGCCATGGTGGATGAGCTTCCTAGGCACTACCAATGCCACACAATGGGCGTGTCTGCATCTATTGGTTGAATACTTCGTAGGGTAGCACGGGTGGTCACTTGTTACAGCGAGCAACATCCCTGGTGCTTTTTGTACATGAAGTCATGAGCTTCACATTTTTGATATTTTGGTCTTCGGACAAAACACTTTTTTGTAAACTTTTATTGTTATAAATATAAAGTTCCTACAGGCTTACTTGTTTTTGTAAAAAGTGTGATTGGATATATAAATGTCTCAAATGTTTGTCTAACACATAATCAAGCAATGCATCTGTCAATGTATTTAGACATCTAGGAATGTGTTGATATTCAATGTAATCAAAATGTCGTTCCAAAAGGTGAATTCGTAAATATACCTGTAACAAAGTAGGACTTTAGATGGAGTAAATGTTACTCAAATGTAGTACTACTGTTTGTGAATCAAGTCGTACAATAAGATGACAGATTCCAAGTGAAACAATGTCAGTTAACAACTCTATAACCGCACTATATTCCGCGATATTGTTAGTTGCACGACCAAGGAAAACACCATGTAGACTGATCAATTCATCCGTAGGTGCATAGATTGCCCAAGCAACAGATGCTAAGTTTTGAGTATTGGGACTAGCGCCATCAGTAAAGTTGATATAGGGTAGCGAAGACACCGACATCTGGAAACCAAGCATAATGCAAGGCAAGCTGCTGAAAGGTGGAACCAAAAAATTAAAAAGCACACCAGAGTATGATACACTAAAAATACACAACACTCATGCAAAAATGATTTAAGCATAGTACTTCTTCAAGTAAAGCCCATTTTTGGGTTCACTCAAAGGAATTCCATCATAATCTACCAGCTCATAAGCCCCTTTCTCCAACACTCATTTTACAATATAAGGACCCCGCCACATGGGCTCAAATTTACCGGCCCCTAGTAAGTCATGATCTTGTTCGTAAAGGAGAACTAGATCACCTTTAGAAAATACACGTGGTTTGACATGCTTGTCATATTGTGCTTTGACATGCTTTTTCTGAGTTTCAATGACTAAGGCAGCATCGTGACGAGTTTTGTCTAATTGCATCAAATACAAAAGATGTTCCTCTTCAGCCGAGGTGTCAAGGAGAAGTTCGACAACTAGTTTCAAATATGGGATCTCACATTCAATCGAAAAAATTGCTTCAATACCGTATACTAACTGGAAAGGTGTGAACCCCATGGCAGACTTAACGGATGTCCAATAGGCCCATAATGTCGAGAAGAGCATTGTGTGCCAATTTGACTTGTGAATTCCTACCATTCGTCAAAGCATAGTAGTGAGTACCTTGTTGATTGCTTCAACTTGGCCATTGGCCTATGGATAATAGGGGTTTGAGTTTTCATGCCGAAGACCCAACTTATTTGTAAGTTCAGACATCATGAAATTACGAAAATGACTACTGTGATCAGTGATGATGGCTTGAGGGACACTAAATCTAGCAACTATATGATTGAATATGAATAACGCTACAGTTTTCCCAGTATGATCAAATGTAGGCATCTCCTCGGCCCACTTAGTGAAATAATCCATAGCTACAATGATGTATCCATGCCCCCCACCTAAGTGAGGTTTACATGTCATGAATTCAATGCCCCATTTAGTGAATGGACTGACGAAAACTACAGGGTGAAGAGGAGCAGGGTGAGATTGGATCTTATTGTTGTAGGTTTGACAAGCGTGGAATTTCTGGACGACAGTAATGCAATCCTTAAACAATGAAGGCCATAAATAACCAGCTCGTAAGATCTTTTGGGTAGTGGCATACCCAGACATATGACTGCCACATGCTCTAGAGTGATAGTCATTCAAAGCTTTCTCAGCTTCATCATAGGTGAGACATCGTCGAAATATGGAATCAATAGCATGGGGGTAAAGGGTATCACCAAGGATAATGTATTGCCGAGCTTGATACCAAATACAATGACGATCTGTACTAGAAAGATCAGGCCATAAATTTTCGGTTTGGAGATAAATGATAATATCTCAGTACCATATGTCGTCAGAACTGATCAAAAAGAGAGATTCATCAGGTAAGGAATCATCTGCCACAATTTCTGTTTCAGTAGAGGGAAGGTCACATATCAATTCGGAAAAAACCAAATACTTCTTTGACTTGGCACGTTCAAACTCCAAATCAAACTCTTGGAGAATAACTATCCATTTAGAGTACTTGCCCCCCCATCAATTGTCGAGTAAGGATGTGTTGCATTGGGGTTGCAATCAGAAATGACTGTGGTTCTGTGTTATAAGATGTAGTGACGAAAACGTTGAACAACTTGAACAACTACCAAGGCCAATTTCTCCACATGTAAATATTTGGTTTTTGTGGTCGTGAGACTCTGACTCAAATAGTTTATAACATGTTCATCATGTGAATCATCCTCTTTGACTAGAACCATACCAATGGTAGAGTCCAAAGCGGCTAAGTACATGAAATAATCTCGACTATAATCAGGTGGAAACAACAGTGGTGTACGGGTTAAGGTGAGTTTCAAAGCTTCAAAGCCTTTGTTGGCAGTTTCGTCCCATACAAAATCATAACCTTTCTTGAGAAGCCGAGTAAATCCTTTCGTTAATTCAGCGTAGTTGGGAATGAATCGAAGTAAGAAGTTTGCCTTCCCTTGCAAACGTTGGAGTTGGCATAGTGTGGAAGGAGGAGGTAAATTGAGAATAGCCTCTACCTTCAAGGGGTCTACCCTAATCCCATGTATAGACACGATAAAACCAAGAAGTCGTCTGGATTCCACACAAAAAACACATTTGTGTGGATTCAATCGTATGCGATAATAATGACAATGTAGGAAAATGGCCCGTAGATGTGTCGAGTGATCTTGACGACGCATAGAATGCGCCAATAGATCGTCTAGATAGGGTTGTACAATCTGCTTAATGTCCTGAAAAGCGTAAGACATATCACACTGAAAAGTCGCACCAGCATTTTTGAGCCCAAAAGGTAGTTTCTGGTATGCGAAGGTTCCCCAAGGGCTAATAAAAGTAGTCTTATGTTGATCCGCAGACAAAATATTGATTTGATTATAGCCGGAGAAATAGTCCATCAAGGAGAAGATTTCACTCCCGGCGCAGTCGTCAACAATCTGGTCAACGAAAGGGGTTGGATAATTTTCTTTGGGACAATATTTTTTTATATCCCTATAATTTACACAAATGCGGATCGTGCCTTGTTTCTTGTTAACTGAAACAAGATTTGACACCCAATCGGTCAAAGCCACAGGATAGACAAAGCCAACTTTAAGAAGTCTTTCAACTTCAAGCTTAATAACAACAGTTTTATGTGGATGTACTGGGCAAAGTCTCTATTGAATGGGGTTAGCATCCGGGTAAGTCTTAATCTCATGCACAACAATATTAGGATCAATACTAGGCATTTCTTCATAACTCCAAGCAAAAACGTCACAAAATTCTTGGAAAAGGGATTTATAAGTGTGGACCTCATCAGTAGAACATGAGGCACCGACATGAACATTTTCCATGACTCTGGGTTTAATCGATATGTCCAGAGGAACAGTAGGTGAAATATTACTCAAGTTCCCTTCATACAAAACATCGTGTATTGATTCAGGAACAAAGGAAATAACAACAACGGTAGACAGAGTCGAAATCCATTGGTATCTCTCTATGGTTTCATGTTCCAGAAAGATAATAGAATGATGATGCCCATTGTCCCATGGAGTATCCTCCATATCCATGACCGTCATGATCATCTCATCAGTAGAAAATATCACGTGGAACATATTAGGAGATGTATCAGCGAGGAAGGAAGAGAAGGAGTTGTCGATTGAATAGCTTGATAAGCCGATTCCACCGGACTCAAAGGCATTCGATCGTCATAACGAAGACAATTTCCAGAGCTAGGTATTATCCATGGGTCATAAGACTCAAGGGTTTCATGAATAGAGGTCAATATCATGTTAATTGAGGTGATAAAAGGAGGAGGAATATCAGGTGGTGGGATAGGAAATGTACCCATTAATGTTGAATCTTTTAAGAGACCCACGTCGACATTCTCATAACCGGGAAGTGTTTTCGAAATGAAAGGTACGTTGCTAGTACGTGAATTAGAATTAAAGAAGGCCAGTTGATCGACAATAATGAATTTTCCTTTGTATGGGAAACGTAACACATGGAAAAGAGTAGAAACAACTGTGCGCATAGAATCGATCCAGCTACGACCAAGTAGAAGGTTGTAATCAAGAGGTGCATCAAATACCTCAACCTCAACATTGACCGCCTTACCTTCTAACATAATAGACAACGAAGGAAGAACACCATAAGGTTTAAACCCTATACCATTAAAATCTTTAAGAGTATTGTGCGACTCAGTAAGGACAGGAGAGCCAATATCTTTCCAACAAGTGACGGACATGACGCAAGTTGAGGATCCTTCATCAATAATGGTTCAAAAAATATTCTTATTTTCCACAACAACTTGGATCTGAAACGCTAATTGAGGAGGAAGCCTTAGAATATGATATTCTGAGTCAAAGATTATTAAATTAGTATTGGTAGGTTCAATTCAGCCTTTAACAACGACGTTCATTGAGTAGGACAACTTTGAAGGACTTCAAGAGTCGACATCGTAGAGGTTGCTTTCACAAGGTCTTCTACAATACTATAGTTTTGGGCAACACGTGCGTGAGGATTAAATGAGGACTTTCGAACAATGCCCTTAGGAGGAGGACGAAGAACTGTATCTAGGCCCGGTCATTCGAGATGAAGATGACTGTTTGGAGGTTGAACCAACGGAGGTGGTAAATCATTAACTTTCTCTTTTGAAGGAGAATAATCTTTGGATCGAGTTACGACTGCAAATTCGTTCTTCTTGGAGTCACCAGTACACATAAGGACATAATATGTGGTAGAGGGATAAGGTTGGTCATGAATGAACAATTGGGCCTGCTGCTGAGAAGGAAACGGTTGTGACAAGACGACAGGTGTAGGAGGTGTCTTAGTCCCTTGCAAGAACTTAGTAACCTTAGCACGTCATGGACAATCTTTCCTATAATGATCCTCACTACAGATAAGGCAAGGATAACGAGGTTTATGCTTATCTTTGTCATCAACAGGCTGGGTTTTTGTTTTCTCAGATTGTTGATCAATATTTTTGTCCTCCTTATTCCTACCCTTCCCTTTCTTTTAATTTTGATTTTTAGCGGTAGGTGTAGATTGAACTGAATTAATTTCAGAGGTTTTATTGGGGGAAAGAGTGGGATTAGGAGTGTTTTGTACATTAGAAGTAGTAGACTTGGGATTGGTATGTCTGGCTTGTTTAAACCGAGTCTTAGCATGAAAAGTGCCAATCACGCCATCAACAATGTGAGAAGATACTGGAGGTGTTGGGGAAGGATTCGTAGAAGGACGAGGGGCATCAGGGATCAAGTCATATAGTGTGACCGTTTGTGAATAAACGAGATCTAGATACTGAGCACGACTAATCACCTTCTCTTGAGTGACAACACCACTCATGGAAACATCGTGAGCTATAGGACCAATGAGAGATTTGGTAAACCACTCAGCCAACAATTGATTAGGAAGGGGAACTTTGATTAAGCGTCTTCTCCTCTTCCACTCATGGATATGATCATAAATATGAGTGGAAGAGGACTGTTTAAATGAACTCAAAATTTCAATTCCTGTCTCATATCGAATTGGCAATTGGTAATGCGTTAAGAAGGCCATGGCTAAGGTATTGAATTCATTAAAGAATCCTCATGGTAACTCAATATACCATTTGGCTACCGAACCTTTAAGAGTTCGTTGGAAAAGTCGTAATCTTATAGAGTCATCCATCAATGAGTT
>CBVK0102340150.1:0-10357 GCA_900067695.1 Picea abies
ATAAATCCTTTGTTGTAGAGTGGATGAGGGTTGACCTCTTGATGCCTGGGAAAGCTGTAAATATGGAAGGTACAATCTGTTTGGAAGAATGGATTATTTCCCGTATACCAGAAAGTATAGAGAGTTTCCTATGGCTTCTTTAGGTGTTACTCTATCGGCCCATAAGGGATTATGAAGTAAATTATGCCAATTCCTCTGAATTTCAACAACTATATTTTTTGAAATTCTCACTAGGATTTTATTAGTTGACTCTTCTACCTCATTGCCTTGTGGATAATAGTTTGCGGAATATCTTATTATGATCCCCTTATCAAGGGAGATTTTTTTCAACCGTGTGGGCGAAAAGTAGGCAACATAGTAAAAAATGAGGATGGAGGGTAATCCAAACCTTTTTATCAGTTGTTTTTATAAAAATTGTATTAATACCTTGTCATTAACGTGCGTGTGAGGGATAGCCTTCGTCCATCTTGTAAAATAATTTGTGGCAGTCAAGATATATTTATGTTGTTTCAAGGAATTGGGCGTAATTTATCCTATGGCATCTATTCCCAATTATTCAAATGGTTTGGATATGGTCATTGGATGGAGTGGAACGATTTCCTTCTTCTCCCTACCAACGCTTACTTGAAAAGATTTGCATTTCATGGCATTGCATGAGCGTGCCTGAACAGAGTAGTCCAATAATACCCATCACTTAATATTTTGTGAGTCATGATTTCTCCCACAAAATTTCCACCTGTTGGGCCATCATGGAGTTATTTCAGTGCCTTTTTCTACATCATCATGTTCAAGAAATCTGAGTACTCCATCATAGTTTATGCAGAAAAGCACATAATTTATGAGGCGATATTGAGTGGACTTTAACCTAAGAGCTATCCTTTCTCTAGGTTTTAGGTTTTCTGGACAGGGTCTACGGTGTAGGATATAAGATAGGTTTTCGTACCAGGATTCTTGCCCAGGAGGAACGTATAAGGCTTCGTTTCACCATAATGACAACTTGTTTTCCCAACCGGAGTCTTCTGCGTTGATTAGATCTTGGGCCTCAGCAGCCAGTTTACACAATCCTTGACCCTTTATTATTTTGGTAGGTTTTATGTCTAGATCAAATTCCTGAATGAATACCATCCAATTTCCCATTATTTCTCCCATTTCTTGTTGGTTGAACAAATATCTGACTACGGGGTGAGGTACTATGACTTTAGTGTGATTCTTCAGGATATAGGATCTGAAATGTTTAACCGCTTTATAATTTGTGTAAGCTTGTTTGTCTATAGTTGGATAGTTTAGTTTGTCTCCTTGAAGGTTAGTGCTCATAAATCATACTGGTGCCTCATTGTTTTCATCATCCTTCTGGGTGAGTAATGCGGCCAAGGATTGGTCAGAAGCAAAGGTATAAATGAAAAAATATTTGTTAAAATCAGGGCTTCGCAGTACTAGTACTTGGGATATTGTAGTTTTGATGTTGTTAAAAGATCCTTTCCTTTATTTATCCCATTTAGACCCTTCATATTTGCAAATCATTTTTTGTAAAGGTTTAATAGTTTCAGCGAAGTCGAGAGTAAATTTTCTCACAAAGTTGGTTTTCCCAAAGAAGGATTGCATGGCTTTTTTATTGTGAGGAAAGGGGATTTGAGCTATCACTTTTATCTATTCAGGGTCGATGTTAATTCCTCCTTGAGATATGATATGACCTAATAGTTTTCCTTCCTCTACACCAAAGATGGTTTTCTTAGGGTTCAATGATATTCCATACTTCCTACACCTTTCAAAAATCTGAGTCAAATGTTGAATGTGGCCTTCCTTGTTTTTTTAGTATATTGTTACGTCATCTAAATAGAATACCACACACTTGTTAATTAATCCATGAAAAGATATGTCCATGGCCCTATTGAAGGTTTCTCCTGCATTAATCAAACTGAAGGGCGTGAATTTATAAGCAAAGGTTCCCCACTTGGTCTAGAAGGTAGTTTTTAATCGATCATTTTCTGAAACCAGGACCTGGTTATATCCCAAGAAATCATCTAGGAGGGAAAAAATTCCAGAGCCAGATATTGTCTATAGGAGTTTTTCAATGGTTGGAACTGGATATTTATCATTTTCCGATGCTCTATTAAGGATTTTGAAATCCACACACAGACGAATCTCCCCAGACTTCTTTCTAACAACTACCAAATTGGATACCTAGGTAGAGTGTCTTACCTGAAAGATAATATTGGCATCTAAGAATTTATTCAGCTCTTGATACATCATAGGTTTCAGATATGGGTGGTACTTCCTAATTGTTGGAAGGGTTTTACTCCATACTTTAATGGGATTATGTGTTGGATAATTTGAGTATCGTAAGTTTTCAATTCTCAGTAGGACCAAGCAAATACATCTTGATATTCTTTAAAGAGTTTGGGATAATATTTTTTGTCTTATTTGGACACTGTCTTACCTAAATTGACATTCTTTGGGTTCTCAGGGATTTCTAGGTTTATAGTTTCATATATAGGACATACGATCTCTATTTTTGCATTCCTTGGCCCTCTAAATATTTCCCATAGGTCAAAAAGGTTCTCCAGATTGGCCACTCCTTTTGGTATCGTGTAAAACTTTGGTTTGTCATCAGAGTGATCTATTTTGTTCTTTTGTTCATGGAGATTTGATTGTATGAGTATTTCTTGGAATATTTCATCGTCAATGGTCAAATCCCTAAAATTATCATGATTATTCGGGAAATCTACAATCTGTTCAACCCCTTCAAATACTTTCCAAATAGAAATGTTGTTGGGTACAGATGGTTTGTAGAGCAGTTCTACCACAAACCTTGAGGATTCATAGTCTTCTAAAGGATATAATCTCGAGGCCGCAGTGGCTAGAGCATCAACAAGGGTATTTTTCATCTTGGGAACAACAGTAATGTTGAAGGCCTCAAATTTGTCTATTAGTTTGTGCACCTCTTGTTGGTAATTTCTTAAGTGAGGTGAATTGCAATGGATAATATTCTTCACTTTCCTAATGATAATTTTGGAGTCTCCAAAAACTTCCAATTCCTTGATGTTTAGATCAATGTCTTTCTTTAGTCCCTGAACTATAGCTTCATATTCAACAGTGCTATTAGTGCATTCAAATTTTAATCTGCAGGATAAGAAGTTTTGTTTCCCCTTTGGGTCAATAAGGATACATAGTTCTCCGAAACCTTCTTGCAATTTAGAACCATCAAAGTACAGCATCCAAATTTGTGAGGGGAAATTACTAACCTCTTCATGTCTAGCTATTTTTTCACTTTCATCCTCCTCGTCTATTACTCATGTCGGAGAATCTTGATAGAGGATTCTTTATTCTGTGGTTGCTAGTAGGTCTACTTGAAAGGTTATTTTGTATTTTTGAGTGGGAGGTATGTCAATCAAGTGAGGGGTAAAATTACCGAAATCAAAATCACATGAGTAGCTTCCTAAAATAGGGAATTCTCGACAAGGGTTCATTTAAAGTCTCTAAATCAGTGACAGTATGTTTGAGATATATTTCTCTATTAATCCTTATCATGTTTGTATGTCCTTTTAATGGAAACCAAAGGTGAGCCCAATCAGTGCTAAAGTATCCATTTAATTTCTCAGACCAGTCTCAGCTAAGTAGCAATCCATAGGCCTCTGAGATGTCTACTACGATTATGTCAATTACTTGAACAAATTTGGGGTGTGTAGCAATTTTTATCATGACATATTTAAGTTCCCCAATGACATTAACATGATTCTTATCTAGTTGTATAACGTGCTTATCACTTTTGAGTGAGGTTGCATTCAATTTCTTGCATATTGACAATGGCATGACATTTGAAGATGCCCCTGAATCGACTAGACATTATGTAGATTTATGTTAAAAACCTCAAACGTCAAAAGGAAAGGAGGAACAAAAGGCCTTCCTCTTTTTTCTAAAGAACAATCTAAAGAACAAGCATTCACACTTGGCTTATTTGTTAAATCTGTAGGAGATGGGACCTCACTTTTATCAGTGCTTGTCATAGGGGTATCTATTGATTATAAGGTCTGTAATAGAAAATCCTTTTGTTGAGGGATCCTAAACATGTCCATGATAGACACATTGGCCTTCATCTTCTTCAAGTCTTCCACCACATTGTATTCAATCTTAGGAGCTTCCCATGTGTGTATGTTTGCAGGGTCTCTTTGGGGAGAAAATAACAGTTTGGGGTGATCAGTCGTTGGATTCCCTCTAGATAATTGATTAGTGGTGGGATTACTTTGGGTAGGTTTAATTCTACCTCACGTTTGTACAGCTAGAACTTTAGCGAGAGGTCCCTACACTTCAGCGATGTCGTTGAAAGGAATCAGGTGGCTAGAATCCCATAAAAACATGGATGTCTCTTCTAATGGTTCTTAAATTTCTTGATCGATGGTATTTATTGTTGAACTACTAGGTTGTTCGGTTAGAGAGAATTCATCTAGGAATCGATTAGCCATTAGATTCATAGCATGCAACCATTGAGGGAAGTCCCTTTCTAAATGGTTTTCTTGGTGATATGTGCAAAAAGAGTCAAATGCTACATTCCCTAAATCGACGTTTAGGTTAGCTAGGGGAGGTTTTATAGATTTGAAGGGTGGATTTATTTTAAAAAAGGTTTTATAAAGTCTTTGATTTTGGTTTCCCTCCCAAACACTCCTTTTTATATCTACGATCTCGTTGGAGAGTTTTTTATCATCCACTATAGGTTTTCTATATCCCCTCCCTCTTTCTCAGGACCTTGTTTTGTTTGTTTTCGTGGGGGTCTTGTTAACAAAAGTCCTCTCTTAGGTAGAGGTTAGGTTTCTTTTTTTAATAGTGAGATATGAACTTATTTGCATCCGTTCATTTGGAATTCAATCGCTTTAGCTTCTTTGAAATTTTCACTTAAAGTATGTTTTGCAACCCTTTTTACAAACATGGAAATAGAAGTTGGGAGAGCATTAGTGTATACTTCGATTTGCAACTTCTGCATAGGTTTATCCTCAAGTTGGAATTTGTTAAAAATGGTGGTGAACCTTTGGTTGAAATATTTAACCTTTTCTTTTGGACTCGTAGTGGCGGTGAAAATTTCAGCAATTAAAGTTCTTGTAGTAGTTTATTCGGCAAATTTATCCAAAAAATCCTTTTGAAACTTTGTCCAGCTAGTTATGGAACCAACTGGAAGGTTGAAATACCAAGTTGAGGATGAATTTTAAAAGGTATAAAGAAAAATTTTGCACACTACATATTCATGTTGCACATTCATCAACCTTATAGCTAATATGAACTTATTAATATGGTCCTCAGGAAATCTGGATATTTCGGGATTAAATTTAGGAAGTATTTTTTCTGGATGTCTGGGTAGGTTATGCACTCGTCCAGGGATTGCCAAAGAATATCTTTCCAGACATGGTTGATTGTCTCTAGGATGATCTCCCCTTTCTCCATTATTATCATGATTATCCTCCATGTCTTCTAATTCAAAACCTGAGTGATTTGAGTTAGAGCCTTCCTCTTCAAATTCAAAATCGTCAGGTTCAGAGTAATTACCAACCGGTGTTTCGGGTATCAGATTAAGGGGTTCTTCAATCTCTATGATAGAAAAATATATCAAGTCTTCTACCATGTGAACAAATACTTGTTTAGGGGTGTCAACTACTTGTCTTATTATTTTTTTTCTTCAAGGAAGTAAAGGAGCTAAAGGTAATGCTTTGATCTGTCAGGCATAAGCTCTAGTGATTCTTCTGAACTTATTTAACTCTTTGTGAGGAAGAGCATAAGGTATTTTAGGGTACATATGTTCTTCCTATTCATGTTGAGGTGAGTTACTCATATTGAGAGTACTCTTTGTATGTAGGATGTCTTGAGAGTGACTTTTAATGCATGTGGCATGTTTTGAATCTATAGGCTTTGAGAAATATATTATCAAAATTATTGTTAGTCATTCATTCATTCAAACACTCCTTCTAGCATGAATTATGTTGAGGGATCTGAGATCCATTTAACTCGATAGCAGGAACCAAACCTGCCCAAGAGGCCCAATTAGAATCGTAAGCATTTGATGAGTGGTAAGGTTCTCCAGATTCATGATTTGTTTGGAATTTATCGATGGGATTTAATAATGATTGATGGATACGTCTTTTCTGTGAAACCTTTCATTGGGCTATGCAGTTCTGTTTTTTATTATTTTTTAATATTTATAACAAAAGAATGATAGAGCTTAAACTAAATGGCAGAGGGAATTTAAATCATGTGTTGGGGGTAAGGATAGGTTTTAGGATAACCTTTATACCTTAGCATGCAGACAAAAAAGATATAAACTACTTCAAACTAGCATCAATACCATTTTGATTAGTAGAAATCCAACATTGTCTGAGATAACATGCACAGAAATAACATATACACGTGACAAGAAGGTAGTGCAAAAAAAGTAATTTTCAATGCTCTATTATCAATCACATGTTAACACAATCGATTTTTATTCATCAACTAGAATAAAAGAACTGTTACAACATCATAATATAACTTTAAATAAAAAATACAACAACTCGTACTCATATAGCATCAAATATTGAATCTGAAGACAGAGATAATCCCCCTTGGTCCAATAACATTCAATCCTTAGATGAAAGAATTGTCTTTTGTTCTAAACGGACCTTCTTAATTAAAATAACTTGCACAAAAATAGTTCTCTTACAAAATTTCAAAAAAAAAAAAATTCTCCAAAACCATCCACCATGTGTCCAAGGTCGATGCCCTTATTTATAAAAATAACTAAACTTAAAATAGCTACTAAAGTTGTGTTAAGTTGGAATTCCATGTGGAAGACTCTATCTATTTGTTCTCTTTTGATCATCTAGTGGTTTTACTGAAGTGGATTGTTCCTCTCGTACTCTAACCACTTGTCAAAGATATCTTCACATGTATTTTCATACAGGAACCTATGTTGATCCATCGGAGCGGAGAGGACCTCCTTCATTTCAACTTTTCATTCCTTGTACTTGACTAGTTTGACACTCAAGAGTTGTAGGACTACAAGAGATTTAATCATAGGTTCCATGAACTTCTTCACTTGACCTGGGATCATTCTTGAAATCTGCGAAATATCCACTTCCCATGCTAGGTCTTGCTCTTCATGTTTTTTAACTATGTCATGCAAATCGGCGAAATCCTCTTGTGGACCAAAATCTAGTAGGTCAATGTTCCTCATTTCCCGATTGATTTTCTCCCAAATTTTCTCACATTCTCCCCATCTTTCCTACATTTTTCGTTGAGGTTCCTGGACCATGCTTACCCAGTGTTCAGTTGCCTTCCTTATTCGGGTAATACTGCTATCCATGAGCACTTGGATGACATGCTCTTCTATATCTTGTCCCTTTTGCACTTCGTTGATGTAGTCTATCCATTCTAAATCTTGATGTGCATTTTCATACCATCGATGCATCTGTTTACACGTTGCCAACCCCATGAGGGTATCTTCTTGTAAATATGTTATGCAAGGGGTGAAGAGGTCTCTCTCTCTTGTGAATTTCACATACATCTCTTGAAACTCACTATTCAGGAGTACCACTGCCTGTGTTGAATTATGGTAATGTTCCAACTGATGTCGCAGATGGTCCAGTTCTTTCTTCATGGTGGCTACCTCCCTTTCATCCCTTCTTTCTCTGTCCAGATGGTCCAGTTCTTTCTTCATGGTGGCTACCTCCCTTTCATCCCTTTTCACCCTGTCTAAAGAGGCATCAGTTATGGCCATACCTGCTCCAATTAGCTCAATCATCTTATCATTTTATATGTCAAACAACATTTCCTCTGTGGTTATGAGAAGTGTGCTATCGAGCATGAGATTCCTTTTCTTGATTTTTCTTCTCATCACAACTTTCCCTTTGTTTTCATAAGCAATTGCCTGTATATCGGTGACTTCATCCATTGGTTCAGGAATCTATTGATCTACC
Source organism: Picea abies (assembly GCA_900067695.1). Classification (NCBI taxonomy): domain Eukaryota; kingdom Viridiplantae; phylum Streptophyta; class Pinopsida; order Pinales; family Pinaceae; genus Picea; species Picea abies. Next base: position 7,935 of record CBVK0102340150.1, read on the forward strand.
CAGGACAGAGTACTTCCTAGGCTTTGATGCAAGAGAATCATCAGCAAGCACGCATGGAAGGACAACTCGGCGCCTGGGAATCATTTTGGAATCTCAAACATTGGGAGTTACTACGAATCTTTTGGAGATGATTGGAAAAATGGAAGAAGATCAAACGCTTGGGAGCAGATTATCATAAGTGATCTGGGAGTTTCACTCTGAGTCTTGAATGAAACTGAACTTAGGTAGTAGTTAGAGTTCTTTTTCATTTTCCAGGTAGATGATGTAATCGGGGGGAACCCTAAGGAACCTCTGAGATAAATAGAGGTTTTGGACGCCCAAATGAGGCTGTTGCGAGTTAGTAGGAATTTTCTGATTTTTGAGTTATTTTTTTAAGAATTTTCTGAGTTTTGAGTTATTGTTTTGATATTAGTTGTAGCCATTTAATTTTGAATGAATATGACATAGGAGAATTGACTCAAATGCATAGCACCATTACTGTTTGAAATTATCTGTTATTGTGTTTTCATAATGAATGAATTTCGTTATGAATGGAGGAAACTGTGAATGTTAGTATAAGTTTCAATTGTTTCTATTCTATTGAGTGAGTGCAAGGTGTGCACATGGAATGCAAAGAGTGTGTGACGAAATCTATTTTGATTATGAAGTCCAGAATATATAGCACAAAACTTTCCCTTTGCAAGGAGTGCAAAGAAATTGCTGCAAGGTGTGCACAGTCACCCGCAAGAACCAAGTCTTGTGTAAGAATCTACTGCAAGGAGCACATAGATTTGGAATTTGGCTAAGTGTCAAAGGGACTCTGTAAGAGTCAAAGGAGTGAAAGGTGAAATCCCGACTTGATCACAGTCATTGATCCAAGGAAATATTTGATTCGTCGATATAGCACCATCGCGATTTTGGATATCGGAAGAATGAAGCTAAGGAGACTCCCAAAGTCGTGAAACGTGAAATCATGAATCGAACTGAGCCATTAGATCATGGGGAGTTGTGAGCCATTGATATGATGCTCGCAAATATCACAATTTCAGATATCGGGAGAACGAAGGTAAGGAGACTTCCAAAGTCATGAAACACGAAATCGTGAATCGATTTGAGTCATTAGATCATGGGGAGTCGTGAGTCGTCAATCTAACGCTCACAAATATCAGGAATCAGAGATCGGGAAAACAAAGGTGAACCAACCTCCAAAGTCACAAAACACAAAATCGTGACTTGATCGCAGTCGTCGATCGAGGGAAGACTATGGATTGTATATCTAATCATAACGAGAATTCCCGATACAAAAAATCTCGACGCGCTTGAAGAGTTGAGCCCTGGATCATGGTCAGAGGTCACATTGGGGATGATAAGGGAGGAGTTATTACATGTTAGGCTCATGTCTTGGTTTCAGAGGTTGGGAGAATCAGGGTGATTCACATGCAAAGACCCGATGCGCAAAATCGTGAAACGCCTTTTGGGTTAGGCTCATGGTCATAGCCAGTGGTCGTGTGAGAGAATTTTTTGCATGGTGCTTGTTCACATGGTAGAGTTTCATGAAAAGGACCTGTGGACATTTCTTGAATATTCCAACAGGGAATTGAAGAGATACTCCATCTCAAATATTGATAATATCCAGAGACCGAGAGGTCAGCAAACCCTGTTAAGGTGGGGGCACTACATCAGGTGGTATTAGAGTTGATTTCCGTCTGTAGATTTCAGGTGAAGGAGATAAAGGAGATGAAAGAAATCAAAGCTATAATATGTGTTTGTGAGACAGTCGACACAATTCCACCGAGGAGACGAGTGGAACAACCTTTATCTAATCGGGTTGTAGAAAGGGAGATGCGAGAACTTCATGCAAGATTGGAGGTGATGGAGGCAGCACAGAGAAGAGCACCTGATACTGGATACATCAGTGATGCATAGAGAGAAGAGGTAGAAGTTGAAGAATTTGCAGGAGAGAATGTTGTCAAATAACACTTGCTGAGATCAGTTGTTAGATTGGGAGCTAGAGCCAAGATAGAGGTCCCAATGTATGAAGGCAATTTAGATGCTAAAGAGCTGCTAGATTGGGTACAATCCATTGATAAATATTTCAACTATGAAGACGTCGATGAGGAGAAGAGGGTGAGACATGTTGTCACCAGACTCAAAGGACATGCAACACTATGGTGGGATGAACTACAAGATGAGAGGAGAAGCAATGGAAAATGGAAGATAAAGAATTGGGACATAATGGTAGCCAAGTTGAAGGAAAAATTTGTTGGCAAATGTTTAACAGGTAGCGTATACTTGTCATTGATGGAAAGTAAAGCAACGATGATGGCTTGAGTACAACAACGATGATCAGCAGTGCAGTGATATTCAGGAAGACCGACAACACAACCAGGAAAACAAAAGATAAGTTCAGGTTGATAAAATGTTCGAAGGCCCGAGAATCATTT
>CBVK0102340163.1:0-11515 GCA_900067695.1 Picea abies
AACAAATGGGTCAAAATCAACAAGTAGCGTGCCTGGCCCTTGGAGTCAGGAAAGGGCGTAATGATTAGTTATGTGCGAATTGTAATGGTCACTTTCTCGAAAGATCGAGTCTTGTCAGAAAAGGGGAATTTACATGCCAGAGATCGAGGCAAGTTGTTGGGATGAAGGTCATGTCTATGGATATAATGAACATCATCACCTAATTATGAAGTCAATAAGGTAAAAAATCATGGTGCTCATATCATGTATACTTTGTCTCTCTTATCATCTGTACTTTTCACACTTCAAAGTGTACCCGTCACATGAGTTTGCTACACAGATGTTAAACCCACTTCCAAACTTCTCGTCACCATGGATTTATCATCCTCTTCCATGATTCCATTCCTTACATGTTCAAGCATAAATACTGGTCACCCTACATGCCTCTTCTTTACTTTCCAGATTTGTGCATTGTCTGTGGTTTTTTCTGCAAGTCCTGGAGCCCTTCGTTGTGGGAGGACTAATTTCCATCATTCGTATTATGAGTTTGTTCATTCAAGTTGTCGTCTCTCCTTCATCATTTTTAGTCATTGTTTAAAGCATGTTGGACTTCGCAGCAAGCTAGTGTATTCGACGATATTGCTTTTCATGGTCAGCCTTTCTTCTTTAGATTTTCTTCTTGTCACGATGAAATTATTTCCATGCCTATATTCTCTATCTTGTAACAAGTCTCCCAGCACCTTGCCACCATGCTGGAATTTTTCGTCGCGCTTCCCTACCGTGACAAGCCTCTCATTGTTGTTTTTCACTGCGTCGATCTCCTACTTCACTGAAATTTTCCATCCCGCCTTGCAACCACGCAGTGGACTCGAAGGGTTGATTTTGCTTGTTGCGCAAAGTTTTTGTCACTGCCTTTCCAACAGGTCTCTGCGAAGTACATCATTCTCATTTTCCGCGCAGACAGGGTGTTACGGTTCATTACCATGTGTGTGAAAAAAATACACATTCACATCATGACAACATCCCAAAGAATAAGAAAGAAGACGTGAAGTGGCAGGGCTGTAAGGTCTGAACCTCAAGACCTTGCATTAACCAATGAATATCCAAAGATCAGGAAATATTTTGAACAGGTCGGATGTATGCACTTTTGTGAAAATATCAAAGGGTACAATGTGAATTTGGATGAACAGTTCACCCTCAATTTTAATGGGTTCCACGCGACCATTGCAGGAATCACCTTCCGAGTGATGGAGGAAACTCTGTTAGCTACAACGGAGATCCCTCCACACGGTGAAAAGTGGTTTAAAGGCATGCCTTTAGACGTTTTATGCTATGAAGACTTTATCAATCCCAACTTCCTAAATGGGAAAATTGGAGCAGGTGTTCCAAGTCAGTACCTCCAGGAGCCTTTCCAAAATATCCTAAAGGTAATCAAAAGGTATTTCTCCTGTGAAGGAAGGTTTGAAAGAGTATACCCATATCACATCAGGCTATTGATGCACTTCACAGGGAAAAAACCTTTGAACCTACCTTTCTTCTTGCATCAAAGCTTAGAAAATATGGCAGACAGCGTACAGGCCGAGGATGACCAACCGAGGAAAAATGTATTCCATCTATCATTGATCAAGTTGTTGATAGTCAAAAAGTTGAGATGGATGGGAAAAGACTGGGATTCATTTCTAATTTCAGCTGACATCCTAAGGGACCCCAAAGGAGACTTTCCTCTATCCATGAGGGAAACAACATTCCACAATGTAGGGACAAGAATGCAAGATGCCACAGGAAAAGGAAAGGAAATATAAGATTCATCATCCCACTAGCCAGCACCTTGGAAAAGAGGTAGGACAAGATTGATTAAGAATCCTGAGGAGACCCAAGATCCCAGCGAACCACACACCCAGTCTGTTGCTGAGAAGTTACTCATGCGTGATGTTCAGCTAGAACCTGTTGAAGGTTCAAGCAAGGGAAGCGGTGAAAAATGAAGAAGGTCAAGTGATCAAAATGTGGAGGTTCAAGATTCATTGCAACAGCTGAAGAAAGCGTAGCTCGCTATTGCCGAATTGTATCCAGAAAACAAAGAATTAAGAAGACAACTCAAAGAGGCACAAGACATAATCATTCAGTTGTGGGAGGAACAAGGGGTGTTAGAGGAAAGAATCATAGAGAACTTCAAGAAATCTATACCAGCCATGGATAACACCCACGTGGCTCTCGCCAGCACTCAAGAAAAGCTGGAAGGAAACACAGTCTTGTGGAGACAAGTGAAGAATCTAAACAGACGAAACTGGTCTCTTAGGAAGACACTCAGAATTTTAAGGTTGCAGGTGAGGCCAGAGGCATGAGTGAGACAACCCCATTTGTCTTTTTTGATCGTGGCATCAAATATTTCTCCCTGCATGTCCTATTTCTTGTTGGTAGCAAGAAGTCTGACGTGGCACCCACGCGATGAATATTTGTCTCGCAGATGCTGCAAACTTACCTATTGAGGAGGACAAGTGTAAGTGAAACACATGCTAGTTTTGGAAGAGATGCATGGCCTCCCAATCGTTGTTGCCACCTGGAGTTGCACGAGCGACTGCAAACAGATGTCTACTACACCAACTTTCCACGTTCATGCTACAAACAATGATTAGGCAGCAACAACCAGAGCCTGTTACATAAGGTGGCAGATTTTTTGATAGAGCGCTCAATCATTTGGGCACCCCATAAAATAAAACGACGATGCATCACAACCTGATGATCGAATCTTACTCATGATTGAATGATTAAGCCAAATACGTCGGTTATGTTATGATTGGGTGCAGTTGACTTTCCATTTTTAGTGAACTCTATTCAAAGGTCATCTGGGAGGAAGTAAATGAATCCAAAATTCCAAGAGAAGATTTTGAGGCATAGCAGCCCAAGGGGCATATTTTTTTCTATATATTGTATCTTTTCAATGTAAGCAGGGTTCGAAAAGTAGTGTAGACAGAAGACTCTTGAATGTAATATTTGAATCTGAATATAAATAACAATGTAAAAGTCCCAAGGCTTTGACGAAAAGATTCTAATGGTGATGGTTTGATGTATTGTGATCATATCTATGAATGTACTCCTTGTTTCCTGTAAATTCATATATGTTCTCTTTGTTTAAATTGGAACATCTGACGAGTTTAAAATTCATCGCATGGTGCTTTAGACAACCATTTAAACTCTGTGTTTTTCTTCTAAGTAAGTTAGAATTCATCTTTAATGGTGCTCTGATTTGCTTTATGTACTTCTTATTCTGCCATACACAATGACTTTTAAACTAAAAGACCATTTCTTGTTTAGCCTTTATCCTCTCAAAGTTTCATTTACCAGTCATTGATTTCTCTCGCTTTTAGGAGGTTGACTCCATAGCCCAAAGTTTTGTATTTCCTTGCCAGTGAAACTAGAAACATTCCCAAAACACATAAATCTAGCCGACAATCCAAAGTCATTATCTATCATAGACTAGGTCTCAGAGAAAGCCCTCTCTATATTGGAAAGGCTAGTTTCTAGTCTTAAAGTTGGTCTATAGATTACCTCTGTCATTTTTTTTCTCAGCCAAATGAATTTACAGAGTGCTAACATCTTGGTGTCGTTCTCGGGGATGAAATTGAAAACTTTCCCTAGGAAACGACTAAAGTTGTAGTTTTGACCCCTGAGGGTAACATTGGGTCAAGCACCTATATTGGTTGAAACTCATTTTACCCTGGAAACTTCAGTAAATAATATCAGTAGCATAAGGTAGTCAGAATTAGAAATCTTGGCTTATAAGAAAGTTTACAGCAGAGCGAACCCTGATCTAGAACCGATAGCATCCATGTCTGATCCTGAAAAGCTTATGCGCAAAGAAAAGGAAAGGATACCAGACCCATTATGTTACCTGGATAGGAACCTATCTTTACCCAAATACGGATTACAAAGCATTGACAACCTGGACTTCGATTTACTATTTGAACAAACTTTGTTCAAGTCCAGATCAAAATCCTATTTGAATGAAACAGTTTTCGATGAGAAAAAGTTCCAATCTTTGATACCCACTAACCCCCTGTGAACTACCATAATCCCCACTCATACCATCTGGCAAGTTCAAATCCCTCCTAGATTCATGGCCGCTCGGTTCACCCCCTCTCTTTGCCAGCCCAATTACATGATTTTCATCAGAATTATAATCAGAGGATCAAATTATATGATGTCGAAGAAAATGCTTCTGCCCAAAAACACTTGGATTGGTTTAATGATTTTGTTGACCTGGAAGTGGTAGACCATGAGGATGAAAAAATGAGATTGTTCACACAGAGTCTCTCAGGGGAGGTCAGAAAGTGGTTCAAGGCCCTTCAAGCAGCGAGCATCCTTGATTTTTCATCTTTTGAAACATTGTTTCTTGCTAGATGGAGTGATAAAAATAATCCTCTATAGTTACTAACTCAGTACAAAAATATAAAAATATCACCAGAGGAAACAATGCAAGAGTTCTCGGAAAGATTCATGAAAGCTTATAATTCAATTCCCACATAATTCAAACCGCCTCCCAGAGCTTCCCAACTTCGATATGTTGATTCTTTTGACAGTGACTTTGCATTTTTGTTAAGAGAAAGAAGATATAATACCTTAGGTGCTATGATGAGTGACGTGATTGAAGTTGAAGTAAATCTGATGGCATCGGGAAAGATCAAACAAAATTTTGATGGAAATGGGAAGAAGCCCCAAGGGGACATGCAGACCTCTATGTCTCAATCGTTAGACAAAAAATTTGACTTGATGATGAAGACTATGGAAATACTTATGGAAAGGATGTCCATGGAGAACAAGACTACCACCAGGGAGAAAAATGATTTCCAGCCCATAAATCAAAATTTTAGAAGAGCTCCGGTTTTGCAGATCAGGCAAAGGGACCAGAGATATCAAGATGATCAGCAAATAAGACCTCCTTTCCAAAACAACTATGCAAATGAAGATTTTTGTCAAATTATCCAAGACCAGATGCATTGTTGCGACGATACAAAAACATGTGTGTTCTTAACAAAAGGAGAGAATGATCAATTTATGGATGCAAATGATGGTTTTATGCTGGAGAATGATGATACATTGTCTTCGGAAACAAAAGAGTTTAGGAAGGGATATAACAATGAAATTATGCAGTTTCAGAAGTAGTATAACCTCAGAAGTAAAAAGACGCCTGCAGAGCTTCCGAAGACAAATCCCACAAGGGAACCCTAGGTGAACACTCCTTATTCAAGCCAAACAAAGAAAGATAATTCAGTGAGGGATGCGACGGAGAAAGGAAAATCAAAGGAAGAACCCCTAGAGAAGGCACCTAAGGCAAGAAAGGAAGTGGTCGTCAAAGAGGTAGAAAAATCTCCTCCTCCTTTTAATTTTGAAAACTAAATGACCAAAATCAAAATCTTTGTTCTATTTAATGAGCTAATCAAGAAGTGAGAGTATAGAAACCAGATCATTAAAATGTTAAAGATGGAAGAAGCTCCCAACACCTTGAACATCCAAGATGACCACCCTGTCATCTTAATTGGTCCGTGCGTAGAAGAAAGTGGCGATATTAATGATGTTCCTCCTTTCTATGTCAGTCTTAAAATTCATGACATGACCTTACATAATTCCATGTTAGATTCGGGCGCATCACATAATCTCATGCATAAGGTGGTCATGGATGAGTTGGGCTTGGACGTCACAAGACCTTATAAAGATTTCTTCTCTTTTGACTCAAGAAAGGTGAAATTCTTGGGTTTGATCAAAGACTTGGTTGTTTCATTGTCTCAAATCCCATAAAAGAACCTGGTCATGGACGTGGTGCTTGTCGACATTCCCCCAAAATTCATCATGTTGTTATCTAGATCTTAGGCCACAAATTTAAAGGGAACCTTGCAGATGGACATCTCTTATGCTACTATCCCTGATTTTGGACAAGAAAGGAGACTAAACAGAGAAGTGTTTCTCAAGTACATGGTGAGTAGAAAAACCCAACTGAATAATCATCCTATCTACTCTGTCGACACTGAAGTTGTCTCCTCTATTTTTTACAATGACTTAAGTTTTGAAGAGGGGAAGCCAACAACTATCATGATTGTCGAAGACAAGGATGCGCATCAAAAAAAGGAAATTGCAGATCAGAGAAGCCACGCGGAAAATAAAATGTGGAATATGAGATTTGATGGAGCTGAGCTTTGATGGAGCTATCAGTAGGGAAGGAGTCGAAGCTGATGTGTGGATTAACCCTCCAAAAGTGGGCACAAAAATCTATTCTTACAAGTTCTCTTTTGATTGTACCAATAATATGGCCGAATATGAGGCGTTGATTTTGGGTTTGAGAACTTTAAAGGAATTGGGTGCTAAAAGGATAGTTGTGCATGGATATTTCGAGCTCATCATAAATAAGGAAAAGATTATATATCAGTCCAAACATCCTAGACTGAGAGCATATAAAAATTTAGTGTTGGATCTCCTTAACGAGTTTTTAGAGTACAATTTGTCAGTGATCCCTAGGGGACAAAATCAAATTGCAGATGCTCTGGCGATCTCGACATTGGCGTTCAAAATTCCAATTTTTCTAAACAAGAAGTATGAAATTAAATTAAAAAACAGGCCTGAAGTACCTGATAATATTAAATATTGGAAAGTGTTTGAAGATGATAAACAGGTGGATAGGTTCCTCCAAATGAGCAACAAATTTGCTAATGTAAATATTGATGAGGAGCATTTTTGTGAAGAAAATGAAGGTGCAACTGTGTTAAAAAATGGTGACCATTTTCAGAATCAGATAGCAGGAAGGGATATAGTGCAGCTGAAAAAAAACATTATCCCCAAAGGATTGGTCCCGTTAGAAAAGTTGTTTGATGAAAATGATGTAGCTAGAAATCCTAGAATCACTACGAACGACGAAGATATAGAGGATTGCAACATTGGTACTCAATAAAATCCTAAGATCATCAGACTTTGAAAGACACTCAGTCCATAAATCAAACATAGGTATATCAGCCTCATGAAATACCTCCCTGATGTTTTTGCATGGGGTTATGAAGACTTGAAGGTCTATGACACTGGAGTAATTCGGCATGTAATTCCCATCAAGGAGGATCAGAAGCCTTTCAAGAAAAATTTGAGACGAATCAACCCTGTGTTGTTGAAGCTGATTGAAAAGGAGGTAAAGAAATAGTTTGATGCCAAAATTATTGTGTCCTTAAGATTTTCCAAGTGGGTGACAAACCTTGTGCCTGTCAGAAAGAAAAGTGGTGAAATAAGGTTGTGCATGGACTTTTGAAATCTAAACAAGGTGTTTCTCAAAGACAACTATCCACTTCCTAAGATGGACTACATCCTACAAAAGGTGGTTGGATCTCAGAAAATTTCAATGCTTGATGGTTTTTCTGGTTACAACCAGATCATGGTTCACCCGGATGATCAGGAGAAGACAACTTTTACAACACCCTGGGGTACTTTCATGTATGCAAAAATGTCTTTTGGGCTTATGAATGCTGGAGAGAATTTCCAAAGGGGCATGGAAATAGCCTTTGTTGATGATAAAGATAATTTTATCATGATTTACTTGGATGATATCACGGTGTTTTCAGATTCCGATGAACAACATCTTGAACATCTGAAGAAGGTTTTACAGAAATGTAGAAAGTTTGGCATCTCATTAAATTTGAAAAAATCAAACTTCGGGATGTAAGAAGCAAAATTTATTGGACACATCATCTCAAAAGAAGGAATAAAGATAGACCCTAGTAGAGTGGAAGGGATTTTTGAATATCAGCACTCCTAGGAGCAAGAAAGAGGTGTAGTCTTTCCTAGGAAAGGTAAATTTTTTGAGAAGGTTCATTCCCAACTTGGTTGAGATTATAAAGCACATCACACATATGCTCAGGAAGGGTAATGAAATAAAATGGACTCCTCAAGCTAGGAATTCATTCTAATATATTAATGTGGTGCTAACCAAAGCTCCAATGCTAGCCAGCCCTGATTTTGTGAAGGACTTCATATTATTCTCCTTTGCCTCAAAACACGTCATCGTTGTCGTTCTGTTACAAAAGGATGAGCACAACTTTGAAAATCCCATGGCCTATTTCAGAAAGACATTAAGAGACTCCCCATTAAGGTATGATATCATGGAAAATCAAGTATATGCCTTGGTGAAGGCCCTCAAAGAATTCATAACTTATATATTGCACTCTCGCATCATCGCTTATGTTGCCAGCAATTCAGTTAAGGATATCTTGACTCAGCCTGATCCTGAAGGGAGAAGGAGAAAATGGATTGCAATAATGTTGGAATATGACCTCAAAATCAAGCCTACAAAGCTAATTAAATGTCAATGGATTGTATAGTTAATGGCGCAATTGAACTGTGATGTTTTGGGAATCAATTTTATGGTTGATCTGTCAGAGAATTCACAAGAACAAACGGTCCAACATGTATCTCAAAAGTTCATTGATTCTCCTTGGTACACTGACATTATTTACATGTTAATAAATTTGCAAGCTCCTCTGTGGTTGAGAAAAAACAAATCCAAGTTTTTGAAGTTGAAAGCTGCTAAGTTTTACATCCTGGACAATTCTCTGTATTGGAAGGATTTGGGTGGGATCTTGCTAAATTTCTTGCTGGAGGAAGATACGAAAAAATCTATTAAGGAGTTTCAAAAGGGAGACTGTGGGGGGCATCATTATTGGACTACCACTACCCACAAAATCTTGAGGGAATGGTTCTATTGGCCCAATATTTTTGCGGATGTATACAAGGAAGTTTCCAATTTCCATGAATTCCATATCTTCGATGGGAAAAGAAATATGCAACCCCTGCCTTTAAAACTTATGTCTGTCAAAGCATCGTTCATGTAATGGGGTTTGGATTTTATAGGAGAAATTCATCAACCATCTTCATCTTAGCATAGATGGATACTGAGGGCCACAAAATACTTCACCAAATGGATTGAAGCAGTTCCCACAAGGCAAGTTACTAACATAGTTATCATTCGATTTTTAGAGACTAATATCTTGGCTAGATTCGGTTGCCCAGTCAAGATTATCACTGACAATGCAGTGATGTTCAAGTCTAAGAATATGGAGAAGTTTTGTAGCGACTACAACATAATTCTAGGGAATTCCACATCTTATTACCCACATGATAATGGATTGGCAAAGTCATATAACAAAAGTTTAACCAATATTATTAAGAAACTTCGCAATAAAACAAGAAGGCTTGGCACAAAAATATTATCTATGCATTATGGGTCGACAGAATCACCACCAAAAAGTCCATCTCCACATCACCTTTCCAAATTGTATATGGGGCAGAGGAAGTTTTCCCCACCTCATTGGGAATTCCAATAAGAAGATTGCTGCAAGAGAAAGAATCCGAACCAAGTGACGCTCAAAGGAGAATAAACCAATTGGTCCATGCACAAAAAATGAGAGAACAAGTCTTCAACAAATCACAGCTTCACCAAGACAAAATGAAAAGAATTTTCGAAAAAACACACTAAAGCGAAGGATTTCAATGTGGATTATTTGGTACTGAAGTGGGACACGAGGAATGAAGCCAAAGGGAAGCATGGAAAGTTTGATCATATTTGGATAGGGCCATTCAGGATTGTCATGTATCATGGGAAAAATGCGTATCTTCTACAAGAGCTTAATGGAGAAATCACTAGTGGAGGGCCTGTGAATGGAAAGTTCCTCAAACATTATTTGGCTTAGCAATTTTTTTCAGTCTGTCGTGTCATTGTAAATAACCATTTTTATTTTCAAAGAAAGCGTTTCGAGTGATTAGTCAACAAAAAATTGAAGCCCGAAGTGAAGGACCTAAGTTTATGCTGATTCTGGTCGTGTCTATGTCAAGAAGGTCTAGGATGAGTCTTTTTTGTCATTTTTGGTGTCTGTAAATCAAACCATCCCAATGGTCAGGAAATTGGTCTATTGTTATTTTCCACCTCCCCGGGAGCATAGCATCCCCATTAGAGCCAGTTGTTAGCACCATAATTTTTACAGTTCTGGTCGGTCCTAGATGAGTCATGGGTTGTGTGTCAAAGCGTGTGAGGTTAGGAAGCAAATAATGAATGGGTTGAAATCAACAAGTAGCGGGTTTGTCCCTTGGAATCGAGAAAGGGCGTAATGATTAGTTATGTGCGACTTGTAAATATCACTTTCTCGAAAGATCGAGTCCTGTCAGAAAAGGGGAATTTACATGCCAGAGATCGAGGCAAGTTGTTGGGATAAAGGTCATGTCAATGGATATAACAAACATCATCACCTAATTATGAAGTCAGAAAGGTAAAAAATCATGGCATTCATATCATGTATACTCTTCCGCTCTTATCATATGTACTTTTAACACTTCAAAATGTACCCATCGCATGAGTTTGTTGGGCAGATCTTCAACCCACTTCCAAGCTTCTCGTCACCATGGATTTATCGTCCTCTGCTATGATTCCATTCCTTACCTGTTCAAGCATAAATACAGGTCACCCTGCATGCCTCTTCTTTACTTTCCAGATTTGTGCATTGTCTGTGGTTTTTTCTGCAAGTCCTGGATCCCTTCTCTGTGGGAAGAATGATTTCCATCATTTGTATTATGAGTTTGTTCATTCAAGTTGTCGTGTCTCCTTCATCATTTTCAGTCATTGTTTAAATCCTATTGGAGTTTGCAGCAAGCTAGCGTATTGGATGATATTGCTTTTCGTGGTCAACCTTTCTTCTTTATATTTTCATCTTGTCATGCTGAATTCATTTCCACGCCTATATTCTCTATCTCGCAACAAGTCTCCCAACACCTTGCCAACGCGTCAGAATTTTTTGTCGCGCTTCCCTACTGCGATGAGCCTCTCATTTTTTTTTTGTCACCGCGTCGATCTTTTACTGCGCCAAAATTTTCCATCACGCCTTGCGGCCGCGCAATGGACTCCTGGGGTTGATTTTTCTTGTCACACAAAGTTTTTGTCACTGCCTTTCCGACAGGTCTCTGCGAAATACATCATTCTCATTTTCCATGCAGAGAGGGTGTAACCGTTCATTACTACATGCGCAAATTAAATACACATTGACATCATGACAACATCCCAAAGCATAATAAAGAAAGCGCAAAGTGGCAAGGACGTAACGTCTGAACCTCAAGACTTGGCATTAATCATCGAAGATCTGGATATTAGGGCATCTTTTGAACAGGTTGGAGATATGTGCTTTTGTGAAAAGATTAAAGGGTACAATGCAAAGCTGGCTGAACAGTTCGCCTTCAAATTTAATAGGTTCTACGCGACCATTGCAGGAATCACCTTCCGAGTGATGGAGGAAACTCTTTCAGCTGCGATGGAGATCCCTTTGTACGATCAAAAGTGGTTTAAAGGCATGCCTTTAGACATTTTATGCTATGAAGACTTTATCAATCCCAACTTCCTAAATGGGAAAATTGGAGTAGGCATTCCAAGTCAATACCTTCTGGAGCCTTTCCAAAAGCTCCTAAAGGTAATTAGAAGGTATTTCACCTGTGAAGGAAGGTTTGACAGAGTATACCCATATCACAT
>CBVK0102340170.1:0-10036 GCA_900067695.1 Picea abies
TAGGTAGAAACCACAGACTCACAAGACCTTGACAATTTTATGTGATAACAAGACACACATAACTGAGTGGTTGGCTGATGGAAGTTAATTCTTCATAGGGCTGAAATTACATTTCAGGTATCTCAATTACAAAACAAGGAAAAATCAATTAGCATGATTATAGAAGTCTTTGAACACTTGAAATGTGCTCTGCAATCTCAACTTCCATATCACGACATCAAACAATAGATTGAATCATATAATGGCATCAACTTTTAGTAACATGGTAAATATTTTTTATTAAAAGAAAAGAATGGAAAATAAGACATTGTCCCAATGAGAAGACTCATGTATCAATTAGATCCAATCGACGGGTTGTTAACCATTGCATGCTTACCATACGTGTTGGCACTAAGTCTGCATATCCTTCAGTGCAACCTTAATGTCATGTCACTTGGACATGAATCTGACTCATTAAATATATTATGTGCACCTATATTCTATTATAGTGTTACGATAACATTGTTATAATAACAAAACTGATAATTACTAAATACCAAAAAAGAAGTTATTGATTGTTCGTAAAGTGTTCCATGATACATGTTGGATAGAAAAAGTATTTGGTATAGGGTGTGGGTTTTTATGTTCCAATGCAAAGTGTAGCCCATGTAGATATCTCGTACTATTAGTGAATCTGCCAAATGGATCCACATGCTTAGACACAGCTTTACTTGGTGTGTATCTTCTTCTAGTAGAATTTTTTACATCGCTAGTGGATGTCATGGCTATGGTTGGAGTCTGCAGAAGCATACAATGTGGAAGAAGACAGCTGAAAATTTTATCTTCCATGATCGATAAGAACGGATCAAGATGGGATGTTTTCATCGATCGATAATTCATATTCATAGTATTAATCAAACTTAGGATTTGTGATTTGGGCCCATACAAAAGAAGTGCAAAGGTTTTCTGGAATTCTGCTAAGGTTTTATCTATCTTAAGAGTAGGACGCCCATGGTAGTTTCTCTTCCACGATAGCAATGGAAGTGTGCAGTAGGCCGCTCGCCCTCCAAATCAACAACCACAAGGTCGTTAGACAAAAAAAATACCACCAATATTGAAACCATGATCCCACCCATGTTGACAGTTTGTGGTATATGGAGATCAAGCGTTGGTTCAGGATTGTGGTATATGGAGATCAAGGGTTGGTTCAGGAAAGGAGACCAGGCGTGGATGTTAGGGTTCGGATCATGATTCAAATGCAACAACAAGGTTTGGAAGGTGCAAATAGATGTGAGTGGTTGTGGGAAAAACAAAGTTGAACCCTTCTCGGCATTATAGGAAAATTTCACAATAGAGATGCATTTTGGATGAACTTCCCCTAATAAATCGAGGTTTGTGACTTTTTCTAGTAGGGGAACCAAACAATGGACTCAATTTCGATGAAATACGAACTTATGCAAATAAAGGAAGCAATAATTGGAAGTGTTAAATCACATGGAGCCTACATTCTATCGTATATAATTGTGTGTGTCAGCAACAGTGAAATAACCATGAGGTTGCTTAAGGCTTGGGGAAGGGGAGTAATATAAAGTCATGAAATGCACTAGTTGTCCTAGTTGTACCTACTGCACTAAGGAATGACCAGTTGTCCCTACATCCATATATACCCATCATAGAATCCTGAATGAGATTGAAGTTCATAATCCATTGTGCTCCCAGAATCCATTCTACTCCTGTGCTCCTACCAAGCGAGCGATTGAGCAGCGAATTTCTCATTGATGATCTGCAAGATATATACCTGGGCGAAGTGGTGTCTCTTCCTTTCCTCTGGTGCCCTCTACGTATGGCAGCGGTTCCTTGATGGAGATCATCTGAATGGTCTAAAGGAAGGTGGGTAAGGCACTCGACGGTAAAAACTAGGGTTTGGACTGTAAGGAAGGTATAGTCGGATCTTTGAGAAATGAAAGAATGTTTTGCACATTGGGTAAGAAAGAGGTGATTGAAAACGGCAGCCTTCAAAGCAAAGGAAGCCAAGAAGGAATTTGAAGTGAAGAAAGCCAAGAAGGAAGGAGGAGACCACTTGGGTTTGGTTAGCTCCAAGAGAGACCACAGAATGCAGCACTGTGGGTAAGGTAAGTGAGGATAAATGCCATGAAGTAGAAAACCCAAAATAGTTGAAGTAAGGTACCCGCAATGTGAGGTCTCCCAAAGTTCTCTAGGTAGGTAACATATCCCTGCTACAAGATTGTTTCCAACATCCAATCTTAAATAGCTATATCAGTGAAATTCGCAGTATTTCATTACCTAGCCTAAAAGAAAAACATTAATCTAGATATCAAGCATATCATGGAAAGAAGACTCACTACTTAATAATGTTTTTCTAATCTCTAACAACTTTACCATATTCTAAATCACTTGCAGACTTGAATCTTCAAGGAATAATTATCAATGCTTCATCTTCCATTCACAGCTCGGTGGGGAAAGAAGGAATCTAGTTTGACCAGTTAAACAATGCTAAAAGGTAAAAGCCCTTGAGTATTAAGTTTCTACTTCCTCCTAGTTCCAGAGTTAAACTTTGTATTAAGATACAGGTCTAATATTTTATATACTAATCCTATAAGCATGACAGTTACATTTCCACCTGTGCATATTGTCAATCTAAACTGACAAATATTCTACACGCAAAAGAACTTACCTTGAGGCTAGAGGTACAGCCTTGGAATTTGAGGTATAGTTTGTAGTCTGTAGTAGCTTGCAACAAATTTCTGAATGTGGAGGTTAAGGATCTCCCACTAGGACGAGAATAGTTATTGCATCTCGGTGAAATGGCAGAGAATGCATCTTTGCATCATGATCGGTGCTCAGGCCATGAGGAAATGCCAAGGTTGAGGGCCATAAGGTAAATACCATTGTGCATGTAAATACATGTAGATAGCCGTGAGATGGCATCAACTACACCAACAACTATAGATCTACTACAATAACAACCATAGATCTACTACAACCACTGTAACTCAACCAACCAATTTTATTTAAATTTGTTAAATCAATTTTTATATTCTGACAATTAAAAAATAATTTTTCCCTCCATAAGGGATATTTATTCCCATCAATATGGTGAGGGCCAATTAAAAAATAAGATTATAGGATTTTGAAAATTATAAAAATAAATATAATTTTTCGAAAATGAATAATTAAAAACATAATTACAACATGGGAAAACTTTTTTAAAAAGATACATAATGCACCTACTAATGTAGCAAAATGAATGGGTTAATAGGTTGTTGAAGTTCCCTCGCCCGAGGCAACGACTAATAAGATAATAGGAGTATCTAATATGATCTTTGAATCCTATTGAATAAAAGTAGTAAGTACTTGATCTAATTATGTGGAATTAATGTAAAATAATGCATTCTTGATGCCTTGATTGGTTAGCACGTGTGGCATGAATGTAAAATGAGATGGTTATTTTGTGGAAGGGCTTGAATTCTTTTTGAAACTAGAATGTTGTTTGAACATTATGATAAAGGCTTTAATCATTATTATATTTAAACTAATGTTTATGATTTTTATTTATGATGTTGAAATTGTATTTGTAATGGGATATAATACGTTGTAGATTTATTTTGTTTGCATAGTAACTTCGACATAAAGATTTTTTTAAGAGGGGTAGTATGTAGTGCCCTATTTTTCTCGACTTGGATTAACTATGAGACTTAGAGATCAACTTGTACTAGTTGGGTAATCCATTGTGTTCTTTTGAGACTAGACTTGGATTAACCATGAGACTTAGATATCAATTTGTACTAGTTGGGTAATCTATTGTGTTCTTTTGAGACTACTAATACTTGATACTTGCTATGATTTTTGGCATGGTTAATACTATTAAATGTGACACTTATTCAGATTTATGTGTATTATTTTGTTAAGTATGAGACTCATGTGTATCATTTTTTGTTGGGAAACGGTTTTGGAATGCAATTCATGTGTATCATCCTTTGTTGGGAAACGGTTTTGGAATGCATTTATCTATGATAATATGATAATTTTATTTACATGTATGTTGATAGTTAATATGTGTTATCTGAAATTATATGTGATGAAGTGGATCATGATGTTGATATGTGTAGTCTTGACCATATGATATTTGACTTTTTGATATAGATATGTCATATTGATATGAGCATGGATTAATGTTGTGATGAAATGTTGATATTCTTGACTGAGTATGAGATGTGGCAAGTTGAACATACAAAAAAGAAATTCTTGGAAGGAGTTATTGATTTTGTGGCCCAAGAAAAGGAGCCCCAAGGTTAAATGAGCCTCACTTGAGTTGATGATTATAAATGAGCCTTCCTAGTTAAAATGTTATGATATTGATTATGATAATATGCATGATGGAACAAACTATGCATACAACATACAACTAGTCTCTTAGTTGAGTAAAACATGTGAGCATGATTGTCTGAGGAAAACTCCCAAACGAGATCTAAATAAATGAACTCAAAGATGGGTAACCTTTGGTATTGATCAATGTTTATGAGGTATGATGAATGTTTATTTATATATAATTGATGTGTGTGTTCATGTATGTATAGGATGATAAGCCCTGGGGTTACCTTTTTTTATCATTATTTCACCATCCATCTTTTCCTTCTCTAACTACCTAACCTACCTTTTTGAGTACCAAAGGCATTCCCAAGTTATTAATAAAAACCATTTCAAGTACATCTAATAATTTCTTTTAAATTGATATGTTTTGGTTTCCCAAGTTATTAATAAAAACCATTTCAAATATATCTAATAATTCTTTTAAATTGATATGATTTGGCTTGATTATGGGGAAATGAAATGAATGTTTGAGTTATCTAAGTTTCTGAATTTGAATCTGTAATTTATGTGGTGCAATTTTTAACCTTGGTATAAGATAGAATTGTTGTGGGGTTTCAACATTAAAGGAGTGCACTATATTTTAAGAATTCCCAAGAAAGATTAAAACCTTTCAAGAGATATGATTATTCACTATAGAGTTGTTGGGTTATCACTACAATTTGATGAGAGATTTGAGGGAGAATATCATCGATTCAAAACACCCAACATTGAATCCAACATGAGGTGGAGTGGGAATTATTTTCCAACTGATTTTAGAGTCCACAAGTTAGCCACAACTTGGGAGGGATCTAAATATATGAGACAACTTCTTGTATTGTAAGAACAATGAATTGGATCAGTCGGTTATGTATAATTCATCCTTTATGGGAATCCAAAAATATTTTGTATTTAAAGAAGGCATGGGAGCTCTAATGGTTAGCTAGCAAAAGCCAGAAATCATTTTTATTTCAATGGGACAATGCATTTTCGAATTTCAACTACTAAGAGATCAAATTCCTTAGTTTTCAATTTTTTTTTGCTATGAATAATGTTTTCCTTTCAGGGATTCAACCCCTCCATTGATTTGGAGTAAAGGCCCACTTTGAAGCTACAAATGGTGGTTGAATCCCCTCTATCCATATATTAGATTGTTAGATTGTCAGTGTTTTACTTATCTTTAATAGTTGTAACTTTTCCTCTACATTTCTATTCATCTATTTGTTGCTTATTTCTTTTAATGGTTGTATTTTCCCTTATATATTTATATGTATTTACTTTTTTATGGTTGTGTCTTTCTGTTAATGGGTTTTTGAGATATTTCCATTTATTCAGAGTGCAAGAACATTTGTTTTGGATCTATAATGAATGTATGGTTTGCTACAACTAGTTTCTTTCATTTAGAGGAAATGATGGTTGTACTGGGTATTTTGATTTTGAATGGGTTATTGTAAATTGTATTTTCTTCACCCGACATGCAACAGTTGGTTGTGTTATTTTTGTTAAATGATGAGTTAGTTAGTTGCGTATCATTCATAGGACATTAGAATACATCTTAATAAAGACAAAACCTTGTGGTTGAATATCTTGTGCATAACACCTCTAAATCATTATGCATCAGAATTGACAATTTAAGTGTGCCCTCGGGATTCCATGACATAAATTAATTGTTGTTAGAATACCTTGGCCTATCTCTTTTTGTTGTCATTGTCAGGGAGGCACTAAAACTACAAAGGGTTAAACTTTTTGAGATTAGGGATATACACTACAAGACTAGTCAAGATTAAAGATCAAAATTCAACCTTGCACTTTCCTCTGCATTGTGAAAGAAATCAATGTTTCTCCTCACAAGCTCTGATACCATGTGAAATTCACTGAGAAACTAGCTAGATGAATTCACACAAAGCTTGCAAAAAGAACTAGATAGAAAGAAGCAAGAATGAGAGAAAGAATTGAGGATGAATGTATTATTTATATTAAATTGAATGTCATGAGTACATATTTATAAGACTCTCTAAGAGAGAGGAGTAATGGACACTAGGTTGAGATTCTAGTGCATGCACATGTAATAGCAAAAATAAACTCCCTCTTAGTATCAGTTAACTAGCCATAAATGGAGTTAGCTAGGCATAAATGGAGTTAGCCATGCACAAGGGAGAACTCATGCATGTATAATTGGACACCATGAGTAATAATATAAATGAAGACTTAAGGAGAAGTGTGCACTTATCTAGGAGAATCATTTTCTCACTCAACTTCGTTATCTACCCATGAAATAGGAATTGTTTCCTAAAATCAAGGAATGAAGCGCTCTTACTCCTAGAAAATAGGAATTTACCTGATGGTAGTTTATGAGCCCATGGTTTTGGAAACCCATGGTATTACATATAGGTATCCATTGGATAAAAATACACCTACTATAAATAGACATGTTATAAATAGCGGTCCTCCTAAATAGTAGGAAAATGTCCATGTACTCCAACACCCCCCCTGAAGCACAATTGGGGTGTGGACAATGAATGAGTACCAGCAATTTGCAGCCATGTTAGGTACCCTTTTTACAATGCATCTAAATGAATGAGCATTGAAAAAGCAAGGAAAGAGGGAAAACCTCGTGGGAAAATCCCCCCCTCAAAGTATAATGCATCAAAAATGAAGAAGGACAATGCATCAAGAAATGAAGTTGCCAAGCAATTGTGTCTTTCACTCTACAAAGACCTCATAATTGTGCAAGTTTGTGCTTGTTGAAGATTTTTTTGAAGATGTAAATGTTTGTATTGATCTGATGAAGTAGATGCACTAGTTAGATGTCTGCATATATCCATTTTCTCTTATTGCAAAGAACAATATCCAAATCTCCTTCATTCCTAGAAGTTTCAAATATGGATTCCCTTCAACCGTTGCATAGGCCTGAGGGTTAAATGCAAGAAATATGTAGCAATGCATGTGCATTACTAATTCTATGGTTGTGAGAACATGTGGATCTCTCTCAAATTGGAATCTCTTCCCTCTATGATTAGCAAGATCATATGTAAGATAATGGGTTGTCAGTATGACGTATTGTGCCCATTTAGATCTTTGATTTCCATGCTTAATATATTTTGAATCAGATTTGGAAAATAGATCTGAAATAGAGTAGAAATAATCTCGAATGAATAGAACAAAAGGATGTGTAGATAAATGTGTAGAATTATCTACATGTGGCTCCTGATATGCATGCATAAGTATCTTCAAACTCAAAAGCTTGTTCTTCTAGTGTCTTTTCTATTGGCTCTATCTTTTCAATCTCTTGCATGCAATCTTCACAAGATTCCTTATTCTCGAATAGAACCTCCAATTTGGTATGTAATTCATCTAGAGTTGAGAGTGATTCCTCCTCTACATGATATTGTAGTTCAGGAGAAACAGACATGCAGATAAGTTTGAGAGCCATATCTTATCTTGTCTGTTGAAAAAATCATTTTTCTCTTCTAGAGAATGAGGCTCTACTTCTATTGTCATTATTATTTGATATAATCCTCTTCTTCTGAGAAGAAGAAGAATCTTTGGCTTCCATTCAAAATAATTATATGGCATAAGAAGTGCTGACAATAGTAATTCCATTATTTCTAACTATTGCAATCTTCTGATTCTGAACCTACAAATAAAGTGCTTATGTGCTTTGTCCTAACAACAAATCTCTAATACCATGCTAAATAAATCAATGTTTCTCCTCGTAATGTAACATCTCGTAGTACTGATCACACTTATATTGACTTATTCTTTGAGGACACTTGCGTGCAAGTGATTCGGCTATAGTGCATTGTGATTTCGTTTCGATTATGAGTTATATATGATGATGATGTATTGTAAATCATTATTACTTTCAAATGTATATGTATTGACAAATATTATTGATGAGTTCTCCTGAGTGTGCAAGACACATGATAGGTTATCGATATTGATGGCATCAATGGACTTCCTTTGACTCCAGATTGAGTCAGGGAGTGGATTATACTTTGATTGAGTATTTCATTTTACACACATGTGATATATGATTGATTGCAGTATGATTTATGTATATGGATTATTGACATTGTTTTTGTGAGTAGATGTAGGCTTGAAGATTCTTGTTAATCTGACTCACATAAGGAGTAAAGGGGTCATGCAAAAGAACCATAAATTTGAGGGAGAGGTGTGGAAGCATCCCTGTCATAGTCTACTAGCACTATCTCCATGACCTGAACGCATCGTTAACGATTACTACGTTCTAAGAGGATCATGGTGGATTGATGGATTGTGCCCATTTGGGTCTTTGATTTCCATGCTTAATATATTTTGAATTAGATTTGGAAAATAGATCTAAAATAAAATAGAAATTATCTCGAATGAATGGAACAAAAGGATGTGCAGATACATGTGTAGAAGTCTCTACATGTGGCTCCCAAGATGAATGCATAAATCTCTTCAAACTAAGAAGCTTGTTCTTCCGGTGGCTTTTCTAGTAGCTCTATCTTTTCAATCTCTTGCATGCAATCTTCACAAGATTCCTTATTCCCAAATAGAACCTCCAATTTGGTCTGTAATTCATCTAGACTTGAGAGTGATTCCTCCTCTACTTGATATTGTAGTTCAGGAGAAACAGACATGTAGATAAGCCCGAGAGCCATATCTTATCTTGTATGTTGAGAAAATCATGTTTCTCTTCTAGAGAATGAGGATCTGCTTCTATTGCCATGATTATTTGATATAATTCTCTTCTTCTAAGAAGAAGAAGAATCTTTAGCTTCCATTCAAAATAATTATGTGGCATAAGAAGTGTTGACAATAGTAATTCCATTATTTCTAACTGTTGCAATCTTTTGATCTTGAACCTACAAATAAAGTGCCTATGCACTTTCTCCTAACAACAAATCTCTGATACCATGCGAAATAAATCAATTTTTCTCCTCATAATGTAACATCTCGTACTATCGATCACATTTATATTGACTTATTCTTTGAGGACACTTGTATGCAAGTGATTCGGCTATAGTACATTGTGATTTCGTTCCAATTATGAGCTATATATGATGATGATGTATTTTAATTCATTATTACTTTTAGATGTATATGTATTGATAGATATTATTGATGAATTATCCTGAGTGTGCGGGACACATGACAGGTTATGGATGTTGATGGCATCAATGGACTTCCTTGGACTCTGGATTGAGTTAGGGAGTGGATTGTACTTTGATTGAGTTTTTCATTTTACGCACATGTGATATATGATTGATTGCAATATGATTTATGTATATGCTTTATTGACATTGTTTTTGTCAGTGGATGCAGGCTTGACTATGCTTGCTAATCATTGACATTGTTTTTGTCAGTGGATGCAGGCTTGACTATGCTTGCTAATCTGATTCACATAAAGAGTAAAGGGGTCATGCACAAGATCCAGAAATTTGAGGGAGAGGTGTGGCAGCATCCCTGTCATGGCCTACTAACACTCTTGTGATGACCTGAACGCATGGTTAATGATTACCACGTTCTGAGAGGATCATGATGTCGTGAGTGGGGACCGAGACAGTCAATCACGAAGAATTATAAGGGTATTGCAATAAGGTGGAGTCATTATTCCTTAGAATCCCTTAATCTCTCACAAGGTCGACCAAATGGAGTGTTAACTCCAAGGGTCGGACAAACTTCCAAAAAAAAAAACNTG
>CBVK0102340176.1:0-14362 GCA_900067695.1 Picea abies
TGTTTATAAATTATTATTGTTATTTCGCTCAACTCTGTTCATATGCAGAACATAACAGTAAAATTAATGGTATCAACATTCAGAATTTGGATGTGGCATTGTCCAACAAGGAGCTGGGGATTCTACAAAGTGGTATCAGAGTTGTAAATAAAATAGAAAAAAAGAGAGTTTTGTGTGGCATGGCCCATCTTGGGTGGCTGGGAATGTTACACTATATATATATATATTCTCAAGGAAATCCAGATATGCTTCCCCAAAGGAAACCTAGGGATGATTCCCCACATTAGTGGAAGGAGTCTATAGTAATCCATTTAGCATACAATGGTATGCCCCACCCTTTAAGACTTAGTGATATACTTGCGTCCCCGCTGCCATTTCACGTTACCCATCAACCCATACAAGAGGAATTTAACCCAAGTCAATGATAGGACTATGATACTTAAACCAATTGAGCTACCCTTTGGGATTATTGTTATATATACATGTATATTGGAAACAATCGAATGGACGAAAAACCTATAATAAATTCGTCTCCACCCTACCACTTATTTTCAACAAAGAATGATCAAGTTGATGGTAACCTGATGATGCCATTATAATAACCTTAGCCACATCTGGAAAACCCCATGTGAGGGAGGAGCATGCTCGATGGGATTTGAACCTAGGTCATTGTCACAACAATTAAGTTGTCACTAGGCCACAATGCGACAAGCATATATGTATGTATGTGTGTATGTATGTATAGTCAATTAGATCTAGCTCAAGTGGTTTGGAGAAATGGTTGCTAACCTCCCCTCCCAGGTTCAATTATGGTAACTGACATGTTGAGCTCTTAAATGAGTATATTGTGGGTTGGCAAGGTGCCAACAATCTCACTCTCACTTTCGAACTAGAGAGTGTGACTGAACATATTCCCCGGGTGGTTCCCGATGCCCATTTTTTTTGTCAATTAGGTCTAGCTTGGGTGGTTGGAAGATATGGTTGTTAACCTCCCTACCTAGGTTCAATTCTCATATGTGACATGTTTGTGCTCTTAGATGAGATATTGTGGTGCTAGCATTGTGGGTTGGCAAGGTGCCAACAATCTCACTCTCACTTTCGAACTAGAGAGTGTGACTGAACATATTCCCCGGGTGGTTCCCGATGCCCATTTTTTTTGTCAATTAGGTCTAGCTTGGGTGGTTGGAAGATATGGTTGTTAACCTCCCTACCTAGGTTCAATTCTCATATGTGACATGTTTGTGCTCTTAGATGAGATATTGTGGTGCTAGCATGGTAACAACAACCTCACTCTCACCTTCATGCTCAGAGAGTGGGGTTGATTATATTCCCTGGACAGTTCCCAATGCCCATTTGCGTGTGTGTGTGAATGTTAGGCAACAACCCCTTATTGTATAATATTACATACTATAGTTAACATTTATAATAGGAAAATGATGAACAATGATTTGTCTACCAACAAAATTTAAGTATTCAACAATTTCTTCACATCATCCTTGACAATCTTCTCTCCAAAACTCCATATAAAATACATTAAAAAATTAGACCAAAATATTCGAATTGAATATAAAATTTCAACACTAATTGAGTGACTTTCCAAAATCTAAATGAATATTCTCACCTTACTCATGAGAGTTTGAATCTATTCACATTTTATATGTTAGTTAAATGCATTGACTAACTCCATCAATAAATCAAGACGAATCACTCATGAATTCAAGAGAATTTTGAAAGTCATCACAAATTGAACATACAAATTGAAACTAACTTAGATCTATCCACAAAATACTCTTTATGAGCTCAACATTTCACTTGAACCTGTGGAAGATAACAACCATTCTTCTCAACCACCCAAATAAAACCCAATTGACAAAATAGATTTAAGTTAGTTATGATTAAAGTGGATATTATTTTAAAATATATATTTTAATATAAAAGCAAGTAAGATATCACTTTAACATTCATGATAATCTCATCGTATTGATGTCTAATGTACTTTCTACTACCGAATAAATAATCATAAAAAAATTATAATATTCTTTACTCAAAAACAATATTTTATTATAATATATTTGTATTACATAATCAAATTTAACCACGTCGATGTATTTGATCTTGTTCATTTTATATAAAGCAAAAGAGTTGGTGAGAAAATTACAATATTTCGGTTTTAATCCCAATAAAATATAATTCCATGTAGTATGGTTATAATCTAATGTTGGGACATTACTTTCATATAAATAATATAAAGTAGAAGTTCAAATTCCGTATATAGATGTTGTATATATATATATGATGTGAGGTGAGGAAATGTTTAACATGCCAGGTAACTTTGTGTTAGTGGATTAAATTTATTTCAACTCAGATTGATCTTCAATTTCCAATTCCACAGAGAAAAAACCTGGAAACTTCCAGAGTGTTCGTCTAATTTCATGATAAAAAAATAATCGGGCTATCGCTGACTATCCTTTGAAGGCTCGGACATTGGACGTTTCTTCGCTTTTCAGGTCGATAGATCGGAATTCTGCAAACGCTTCATTGTCAATCAAAAAGCAGGTATCCAATCTGTCTCATTTCGTACTCTGCAAACTTTAATTTGTTTATTAATTGGCGTTAGGGTTTAGTTGGATGAGGATCTGTGAAAAGTGTCGTTGGATACATTCGATGAGGATCTGTATGAAAATTTACGATCACGAATGTGTTTTTTTCTCTTTTTCTTTTTCAAATTCTGTCTGGGGTTAGGAATTCCAGGGTTGTTTCTTATAATTTTGGTTATATGCTTTCATGCTTTTGGGCTTCGGCAGTTTTACAGAACTGGGGAAGAGTGTTTTGCTTAGATCAAACCATATTTCGGGGTTTCAGCCAGATAGCGTTTCATCGAGTGGGTATTTGCAAAGCAGTGGTTATGATATCAAATCCCGTGGAGTAGTTTTGGTTTCTTTTTCATTGGTTTTCGTCGATCCGATGTTTGCTTCTTTCATGGGTTTCGTCTATCATGATCTGATCTTGGATTTTTTTGCGAGAATTGTTTTATTTTTGCATGTTTGAAGAGATTCTGGTGTTTTCGCACTATGGATTTTGCGTGTATGATTTCAGGTTTTTTTGGTTTCTGTAGTTTCACAAAACTAGGGTGAGGGGCCTTGTTAATTTCAGATCCGAGATTGGACTTCCAAACGAATTGGGTTTCATCCTGTGGGTAGTCTTTGATATTTTCCAATCGGTGGTCGCAAGGTCAATTCCCATGGGGCGGTTTTCTCTGTTCCTTTTATGAGCCTTATTTTTCAGAAAAAGGGACCAGCGGTAACCATTCCGCCAAAAAACATCTGGGACTTGCGGCCAGCCTTAACACAATCGGATACGGCATTCGGATGGGGCTGACCATAGCAAGAATAGAACTCTGATAGAAAGCTTAAAACTCCGTTGATCTTACCAGTGAACCAAGGGCCTGTTGGCAATATGAAATAGATTTGAAATTTTTGGTGGCATTAATCTTTTTTTTCAAATTTGGTCTTAATTGGTCCTCAAAATGATCTTTCTTGGGTTTCATCTTTGACGTTTTTCATTTAGTTTTGGAGAATATTATTGTATTTGTAAATTTTTTGTTTGAGGGGGTTCCATTTTTATTTGCATATTGTGCAGATGGACGAGGGATCATCATTTGCAGCATCATCGAGTCGTAATTCGAGCTTTTCAAACGGTTATGATAATCCACAGAACACGAATAAGAATTCTTCTTCGGGTGGCTCTGGTGATGCCGGAAGCTTTGAATGCAACATCTGCCTTGAATTGGCTCAGGACCCAATTGTGACACTCTGTGGTCACCTCTTCTGCTGGCCTTGCCTGTACAAATGGCTTCACGGTCATTCTAAGTCTCAAGAGTGCCCTGTATGTAAGGCTTTGGTCGAAGAGGACAAGATCGTTCCCTTGTATGGGCGTGGGAAAGTGGGTGCTCCAGATCCAAGGTCCAAAGCTATTCCCGGTATAAATATTCCCCACAGGCCTGCTGGGCGGCGGCCAGAAACAGCTCCATCTCCAGGACCTAATCTATTCCAGCAACAGCCATTTGGTTTTATGGGTGGCGGTCCTGCTCCAATGGGAGCTGCCAGGTTTGGGAATTTCACCTTCTCTGCAGGATTTGGGCTGTTTCCATCTTTGTTTGGGTTCCAGATGCATGGCTTTCCAGATGGTGTCGGATACGGTGCAGCTCCAGGGTATAACTATGGCTTTTCTAATCCATTTCAAGGTGGTCATCCCCACACATTCCATCAGCCTATGACCAGAGAGCAGGAACAACAAGCCATGCTGTCAAAGTACCTGTTAATTATTGGAATTTTTGTCGTTGTCTGTTTAATTTTCTTGTAAATCGGGTTGTAAATTCATTTATTAGCGTTTCGGTATGATTGGCAGCTAGATTGTGGTAAGTCAATCAAGGATTCAAGGGCTTTCCTTCCCCTAAATATTAAATCTTCCTGAACATATTAATGTGATAAAGTTCTGTGGTTGATTTTTTAAGTCAACTTGCTTGGACTCAATAAAAGCAATTGGGAATTATATCGCAATGACAAATAATTTCTTCTGGAAACTTCTTGGAAAAATGCTTTGGATTTTTAGGAGCTTGCTTCTGCTGATAAACCAAGTGGATGGACTACTGAAGTTGGGGAAAATTGGAAATATTTAGTTGCAAAGTACTGAACTTGTTTTAAATTGGAAATTTTTAGTTGCAAAGTACAAAACTTGTTTTAGTTTAAGATATAGACTTTACCTGCATTACTGTTCTTTCTTTTTCGTTGCCATGATTTAACATATCAAATGTTCAGTTCGGGTTTTCATTGATATTTTGGTTTTCATTGATATTTTAAAGTAAAAATATTGTTATTTAGTAATTTACCCGTCTGATTAAGCTGGATTAGAGTCTGAAGCAGACACAGGACTTCTCTCGCAAATAATTGCGAGCAATATTGATGTGAGACCAGACCATTGCTTTATGTCTTTTATGTCTTTTGCACTTCTTATTGTGTTTTTTCCTTTTTAATTTATGATGGTTGTTGAAGTAGCCGAATTTTATCATAGACATTTTTTTATTTTTTTTAATTGTTTTCTCTGTTCTGATTTATAAAATCCCACCCACAGCAATCTCACTCATCAAAAGAAATATATTAAAATTGACACGTACATACGGAGATTGAAAGTGAACAAATTTCGAAGAAGCATCGATATTTAATTTCATATTATGGTGGTTCGAGATGTTTTAGCTCTGCAAATTTGAATATGCGCAGAAGTTTGATGCTCTTTTTTTAGTTCCTCTCAGTCTGCTGCTGATTGCAGTGGTCGTAGTGGTCAGTTTGGCTGTTTTAAAGAAACATGTAAATGTCATATGACATGTAACCTTTCGATGTTGTTTCGATGTTGTTTTGATGTTGTTGATGTTGTAGAGTAATATGTAATTTATTTTTTCATTAGATTTGTTGTTCATTATGGATCATATATTTTGAGTGGGTTTAATGGTTAAGAATATGTGTTTCTTTATTAAGTAGTCACAAATTTAAATCCAGAGGGATAGGATATGTATACCTTCATAGACTTCAGCAGTTAAACAGCAGTTTGAAGGGGATCCCTTATCCCACAAACAAAAGGTTCTCATATATCAATTTAATGTCTGACTTAGCGGTAACCTTAAATTTAAATTTAAATTATTATTGTTATAAATATAAACAGATGTAACCTTGATGAGATATTATAGGTTTTTTTTGGCAATTGGTTATTGCCTTTAGAAAATAATGTTTTTCCTTTGGTTCTTCATCTACATCTTCTATGGGGTTGGCACCGTTAAGGTGGATACATCTTGTTTGGGGTCAGCACCATTAGGAGCACAAATCTAAAACCTAGTTCTACAGAATTCAAGCATCTAAAAGAATCCTATTATGGTCTTTTTCCCAACTATTCTATATCAGGTATCTAATTGATTGAATGTAGGTGTGTGAGTTTCTGTATTCAATCGGTCCGAGCTTCTGTAGGTCTGTAAAACCAGGCAAAACCCTACATACACAACTTTAGGATAACTCGCTGAGCAAGTTAGGCAGGACCTCTACTATTTTGGGGTAACATAATAAGTTCAATCCTAAGAGGATGACTGCCTTCAAATGGATTGGAATCATTTTATTGATTATTTCTCTTATATGAGTGGTGCTATTGAAGATCACACTGCTCTGAAATGGTTTGCAATCATTATTGATTATTTCTCGGATATTGTCGACAATCGCGCGCTGTCTTGATATGAATTGGAATCATTTTATTGATTATTGTTCTTACGTGTGGATGTTATTGAAGATCTCACTTGCCCTGAAATGGTTTGGAATCAGTTTATTGATTATTTTCTTACATATGGATGTTGTTATTGAAGATCACGGTCATGTATCCGAGATGGGCATTTGGTTTGCAATCATTTTATTGATTATTTCTCTTACACATCGATGTTATTGATGAACTCGTGCTGCCTTGAAATGGATTGGAATCATTTTATTGATTATTGAAATGAATGAAATGAAAGTATTTTTAACGTCCACGAGGCTAAAAATAGTCTATGGTGCAAACAAGGGGTTTATCATTATGGTTCTATAATTGGAGGGATTATTGCTCTTACATGTGGATGTTGTTGTTATTGAAGATCACACTGTCTTGAAATGGATTGGAATCATTTTCTTGATTATTGCTATTACACGTGGATGTTTTTTTTTTAATTTAAGATCACGTGGATGTTATAGAAAATCACTGGTCATGTATCCCCAGATGGGCATTTGATAATAGGGCAAACTTGATTATAACTTTTGCACATAATAGGGAAAACTACTACAAAGATAATTGTAATTGCGGTTCTCTTTTACGGCAAGGTCAATTTTACTCATTTGGATAAGAGACTTTGATCTACTATTAGATTCACAGAAGCACCAGTAATTGTGTTGCTGACAGGGTCAATTTTACTCATTTGGATAAGATGTCTTTGATTTATTATTAGAAAAACACAAGTAATTGTAGTGCTGAAAAGGTCAATTTTACACATTTGGATAAGATGTCTTTGATCTATTATTAGATTTACAGAGTCACTAGTAATTGTGTTTCTGACAAGGGTGAGGGTGAATATATTCATAGGAAAAATATTTCTATGTAACTTATAGTTAGAATGATATAACTTGGTCAATGAAAGGAAAGTTGAGTTTTAGAAAGCATCTTACAGTTAGTATAACTTGTTCATTGAAAGGAAAATTAAGCTTTAGAAAGCATCTAATCAATGTCTAATTTTAATACATTGAATGGTTTTATGTGTTAATAAAGAAAAGTTGAATCCTAACTTGGTGTATATATTAATATTAAAATAGAATGTAGCATGTTACATGAATGTGTGTGATTATGGTTGGGATGATTAAATGGCCAAATAAAAGTTTTATGTGTTAATAAGGAAAAGTTGAATACTAACTTGGTTTATATATTAATATTAAAATAGAATGTAGCATGTTACATGAATGTGTGTAATTATGGTTGGGATGATTAAATGGCCAAATAAAATTTTATTGCACAATTTGCAATTAGCTTTTTTGGGATAGTATTTACATTTGTATTAAAGAATGACAATCATTGTAGTAGAAAAGTCTGGATTTTTGGATAAAAACAATATTTGTATTAGAAAATGTAAATGACAAACAATTTATTAAGAAAAGTAAGGAATTGAATGTAACAGTAATTAAAATGAATCATCTATATTTTTTCATTGTGGATTTGTTTCCAACTCCATTTTTAGTGATAATTTTAATAAAAGTTTGAACATCTCAAAATCTATTCGGAAGTTTGTATCATTTTATTGATATAGAATCAAATTACAAAAGAGGGTCTGGTCTTCATTACAAACCTTAGAAGGGTCCTGAAATTTAGCTTAACATAAAGAGGAGTTGTATGAGCTCTTTATCAATGGCTTTTGGCATATGGTAGGTATTAGGGAAGAACCAATCATATCCACCAAGGTCTTGAAGCACCAATTTCACATGGGTGAGATGGCAAACTCGACATTTGATTAAGCTATTTTCAAAATGTTCATTCATCAGATGTTTCCATTCCTAATAGAATTTAAATAATTGGATGCTTCCAACTAACTACTCAAAATATTAATCCTAAAAAAAATATATTTCATTTGGAAAATCACAATACTTGTTATAATCCTCTAGTCACATTGATGAAAATTCTTGGATACATGTTAGATAATAAAAATTGACGAGTACAACATGCAAGGTGATAATAGTAAAAACAATCATTACTACCATCACTGAGCTCTTACAATGAACTAAGCAAAATGTTAATCCTAAAACACCATTTTGCATTCAGAAGATCTCAATGCTTATTGTGATTATCAGATGAGGAGACAAGGTTGTAGGAGTTACTCCAAAACACCACAAGTTAGGTGTATCACATTGTTGTTTATCACATACACCTACATAGCATGTTTCAAAGAGGGAAAGATTGAGCAAGCATGTATAATCACAAGCTATCTAGTCACAATGCTGCAAATAGTTGGGTACATGTTGGATAATGAAAATTGTCATGTACAACATCTAAGGTAATAATAGTAAAAACAAACATTTAAAATTTTTGAATTTGTTGAAAAATATAGAAAGGGAGAAAACTAAAATTAGAACATCATGTGTAAGGAGATTCCTTGGGAAAAGCTCTCTATAACACAAGTCCATTATGTTGAACAGAAAACAATTGCATGGTTGTGCAACGAGGCACACAATTAGATTGTTTGAGAGCATTAATTTAACCAAAATTTTGAATAATTCTCACTTCAAGGTGGTCATGAGAAAATGAGGTTATTGAAGATTTTAAAGAGTTTTATAATTGAATATTTTGTATTTATCTTGAGCAAATAAACCGGGAGAAGTTGTGGTTTGAGCATAATTGGTTTACAAGTATATAATCTGAGCATATTATGATTTAAAAAAAGTTAACTAAAATAACATAGTGAAATAGTGTAATGGATTTAGGCATTCAAATTAATTGAATATTAAGACAGTTTAATCAATGCACATTGACCTTATCTAGAATAAGTAATGAGGGTGGTGATGGTGGTCGAAGGTGAAGGTGTGAAAACAAAATTCATGGGACTTTTGAATTGATTTATATTAGGTTTATCTGGCGAAACTATCATCAAACTTGTGAGTTGAGATAAAGTAGGCTTTGAATAACATCACTGAATTGAGATAAAGTAGGCTTTGAATAACATCACTAAATGAAAATGTTCAATTCATATAATTGCATTAGATTGTTATCCTTGGCACAAGAAAATGCACTTATAAAGAGTTTGGCATTATGAGTGCTAGGGAGGATGTTTATGATGCAATTGCATTCCAAATTGTATTTGTTCTCATTTCATATGATGTGAGGGTCCCATGTAGTTCATCCATTCCCAATTTGGTCAAATCCCTAGTTTCTTCAATGGCCGAGACCTTGGCATCATATCTCAAAGGAAGTGATCTCAACACTTTCTGTACAACCAAGGATTCTTTGAATTATTCTTCTAATCCTTTGATGGCATTGACAACTTCATATACTCTAAGTAAATAGGTTGCAATATCTTATTTTTCATCCATTTTTAGATTTTCAAATTGTGCTCTGTGTCGTTGAAGCTTGACCTCCTTGACTTTTCAATCACCTTCATAAATTTTTTGAATTTTCTACCCAACCTCTTTAGTTGTGTGGCAACCCATCACCTTGCTAGAAACAGTTGGTCTCAATCCAATTATGATCGCATGCCAATCCTTTGAATTACAGCTCAATAAATTATTCTCATCTAGATCAATTAGAGTATTTTTCGGAACTTTATAGCAATTGAAAACTGAGAGAAAGATATCCACTCCTAAAGTTGTCAAGAAAGTTTTCATTTTTTTTCTCCAGTATGCATAATTGTTTCCACCAAATGGTGGAATATCATTTGAAATGTGGCCTTCAATTTTTGCTCACAATGTTCCTAATAGTGATTATATTGTTCTGAAGGTAACCTTCTCTGATACCAATTGTTGATACTGAGAGGGGGGGTGAATCAGTATCAATTATAATTCATCACCTTTTAAGATTTAACTTTTCAATCAAATAAATGTATCCCAATATATAGTAAAGAGAAGAAGAACAAATACACAATGCACAACATATTTAATGTGGAAATAAATCACGGAATTTTTTTCTTATATAATAACAAGATTACATTCATAGAAATCTACAACTTCCAGGATTCTCTAGCTCCAACTAGAAGGAGGCACCAACTCCCTTATTTATAGGCACCAACCTGAAGGAAGCTACAACTCCCTAGATTCTCCAGTTCCAACTGGAACGAGGCTCCAACCCCCTTTCCTTGCCCCTTCCTTCCACCCACAAATATGTATATAAAAGAATCAACATGTCACTGTCATTGTCTTTGTTACAATCATTAATACATCATCACCATCATCAAACTTGATCCACATAGATATCCTAGTGTAACATCCCACTCTTGCGAGCACATGTTATTGACTTATTCTTTGAGGAAACTTGTGTGCAAGTGATCCAGTTTCATTATATGGATGTTTTTTGGCTTATGGATTCTTATGATGATGTTGTTGGATCATGATGTTATGTTATTGGATTTCTATGTATTGACAGATGTTATTGACGAGTTTCCCCTGAGTGTGCAGGACACTTAATAGATTGAGGATGTCAATGGCATCAATGGACCTCCTTGGACTCTAGGTCGAGTCAGGGAGTGGATTGTATTGGTTTGAGTATTTCCTTTTATGTATGTGGGTTCTTTATTAAGTTGCACCTAAGAGGTAAACTACTATGGTGCTCAAATTTTATGCTATATAATATAACCACCTATAAGTATGTAGTCCCTTTGGTGAGACCTTGAATGGATTAACGAGAAAATAAATGGGGTCATAAGGGTGTGAATTTACCTTGGTGAGAATTATTAAGTGTCCCTTACTTATGAATTTTAGTCTGGTATCCTCTTGAGTATCACCCCACCCCATGAGTGCCTAAGACTGTGCAGATATCCTCGTTTAGTGAGTATTTATACATTTCAAGAGGGTGTAGGGGTTCCTTTTCCTTTGGGTACTTCAACTCAATTAAATTATAGGATAATTTTGAGAATGATTACGTTAACCCTTGAACGTCAATACTCTTAGATGAAAGAAGACTTTGAATGAGTAGTAAATTCTTTGAGTGGGCATTGGAAAGGGGGCTTAGAGATCAATTTTTATATTAAAATGTTGTGCTAACTTATGGTCTCATTGCCCTTTTAGAATGTTCATTGTTTTAATGTTACAATGTTAAATCATAACTTGATTGTAATAGAGCTTGGCATTTACCATATGGTGTAATTGTTCATTTTTAAAAATGCTCTTGCTGGGGTTGTGGAATCTTAGGCATAACAACGAACAAGTTACATTGCCCTTGCTATCCTCACTACACAGGAAGTATTGAAGGATTGTCCACGGGATTATGTGATTGGTTTTATGTTGCGTCTTTTATTGATTTATGTCCTTCGCAGTTGGACTATAGTTAGAATGTTTCCTAGGTGGTAAATGTGTCGATTCCTTGATGTATGTTGTCATGGAAATTTTTTCACGCATTAATTATGTTGATGAATGATGGTTTAGAAATAGTATACTTTTCCGCCAACTAAATAACTTGGTTGTATGATCATTTAGTAACTGGATTACTCTGGCACCATTAAATAACATTGATGTATGGTTGTTTGAGAATTAGATTCTCTTGCACCATGAAATAAAACTAATGATTTCTCTTGCTCCTTAATTTAATGTGAAGTATGATTGACTATTAATTAGATTTCTCGCATGCAACGAAAAATATTGATGTTGATTGATTGAGTAATTGATTATAATGTGCCATCCAAATATTGTTGATGTATGATTGATTCAACAACTATTACAATTGTGTCATTAAATTGTTGATGCATGATGGATTTGATAACTAGATTACTAATTCTCCTTTTAATATCGTTGATGCATTGTTGATTTAGAACTAGATTACTTTCGCGCTAAAAACCATTGTTGGCGTATGACTGATATCTAGACTGGAGTTATGAGATGTGATTGATTAAGGGATTTAGACACCTCCTTGTTCCTCAGAACAGTCGCCAGCCCTGAGACCTTAAGTGGTCAAAATCAAAAGGATGAATCATGGGCTTGAGTATTTCTTATGTGTCCTGGAGGTCCTAACCTTGCAGGGTAGGTTGGGCGGGTAGTTCCTTTAATGCTCAGTGACTTGGTTGATTATATTTATGTGATGAGTTGAGCGATTAAAATTATTGATGATTCCAGTTGATCGTGATGAGTTGATCTTTTGTTGCCATTCATGATGCTTGTTGATTATGTGTCGTTATTCAAATATGATGATGTGTTGATTATACGTCATTACTAAATATGTTGATGCGTCGATTGCAACGTTATTTGATTATGACGATGAGACGCTTGTAATTCCTTTAATTATGATGTCGTTGATTATGTGTTGTCGAATTATGTGTTGATGTTAAATTCTTGATGGAAAAAAATATTACTTATTGTGCTTCGCTTTTTCTTAGGCATAACAGAGGGGCCATTACACCTAGGTCCACATGGGTCCACATATAAAACCCAAAAACCACATAAAAACATGTGTGAATCATGTGCCAAAATCTCCAAAATATAAGCCTCACAAACTGAGTCCACATAGAGATCCTAGGTCCACATGGGTCCACATATAAACCACAACAACCTCATGGAAACATCACAACTTCATAGCAAAGCATACGGCAGCATCACGACCTTATGACAACATCACAACCTTATAGCATACCTTGAGCATAAGAAAGACCTTAAGAGAATCCCTTAGACTTCTCTTGCACACTAGAAGACACCCCAAACACCTTGTGTTCACCTTAGACTTGATCTCTTGCTTGGTTGCACTAAAAATGTAAAATTTTATCTTGTATTTATAGTAATTCTATCCCCAAAATTTAATTGAGTCGACCTCAATTTTTTGGTTGGGTTGTTGGATGGAAAAATTATTATCTCCTCATTCATAAGGAGTTAGAGGGACTTCCATATACCATTGGAAAGGTCTCAGAATAAGATTTACAACCATGTAACGTGTGCTTCCATTTGAGTTATTTTTGTAGGGTCAAATTGTCCTCAAAGATAAGGTATCCAAATTGACCACAAATAATACTTTCAACAATCTCTATCTTGCAATATTGATCTTGGACATCTGTAGGCTTCTTCACTTAACGGTAGGGGATTCTTGATCACACCTAAAGGGCTTATTTTGGGCTTCTTCAAATCTTCCTCCCGTGAGGGCCATGCTTAAAGCTACGCCATCAGGGGACCACTTTGGAGACTCCTTCAAGTAAACCCATAGGCTTCTTCATGTTTTTCACCAATGACTAACTTTGACATCAATGACAACATCATTCAACAAATCGATGCTTTAACGTGCTTGATTACTCTATTTATTATTGATTTACCTTAAGATTGCAGTGAGTGAAATGTTTAAACATGTTTCAATGTCATGCAATTTGTATGTTTCCATGTGTCATCACTATTAGATTGACAATATGGGACAATGTTGTCACTTTTCAACTAATCACAATTTTAACAAAGCTAGGAGACAGTGTTCTAGAATAGTAAGGAATGTGTAAAGTTGCATATGCATGTGTAAAGGGAAGTGATGCTATGATGTAAAAGGGTAATTTCAATGTTGCATGGAAGAATATGGCATTGGTTCTTTGACATGTCTAATGGGTTATGATCACACACGGGTGGCTTGCAACGTTGTGTTAGGGGATTGATGGATTTTAGTGCCAAAACTCTATGGTAAACATGGCGATATTGATATGTAGAGTGGAAATGTGAAAAAAAGGTTGATCCTAAGCTTAAATATATGATTTCCAAACTCATCTAAATCTATTGGACTCATTCTTTATCACTAAAGGCCTTCTAGTCAAGTTTTGGAGCAAGACAATGATTTTACTAGTATTTTCCCTCTAAGTGAATTTGGTATCTAGGGACAACCTTTACCATCCAATATTGGTTTCTTTTGCGATGATTTCAAATATGTCGATCATATGGATTAAAAATCATATAGCATAGATGACAATTGTGTAGAGAATTGTCAATTTTGGTGAAGCAAAATTCCAAACGAGAGGTGGACTTTGGCCTCCGAGGGTTGTTTGTGCACATTTTGGGGGTCTAACTGAAATGAATCTGGAAACTATAGAATACCCTATTGTATTTGGTATTTATGATCGCAATGCAACTGAAAAAAAAAAAAAAAAAAAAAAAAA
>CBVK0102340184.1:0-11566 GCA_900067695.1 Picea abies
AATGAGTTTCAATTGTTTCTCTAATTGAGCTAGAGAATTCCTACAAGGAGTGCAGTTGAAGTTGTCCTCAAGGAGTGCATTGACAGAAGGGTTCAATTAGAGAAATATTTGTTCTCATTTCCTTCGAAGGTGCAGTTAGGCACAGTGTCGTGCAAGGAGTTCACAGGCCAAGGGAAAGCCTCAGGGTTGCGAACCTGAGTGAAGTGTTAAACGACTGCTGCTATAAGTGTGCGCAGAGTCAAGTGACTTCAACACTTAGGTGAGGTTAAAGGGTTTCCGCAAGGAGTGCGCGCAATAAGTTCTCAGAAGGACTGGAGAAGTCATGGAAAATCTCAGGAGGAGTAGGCCTTCGAATTCACTGAGGGATAAGCACAGGGAATCTGCTATTGGAAGTTCTAAGGAACCCTCACAGGTTGGCGAGTAAGTGAACGAGTCCCATGGGAAGACACTTCTTCACTTCGTGGACTCACAAAAGCGGAGAGTGGATGGTCAAAAATCCTTTGAGGAGGTTTTGCGAAGTTCCGTGGACTGTTGAATCTACACGTGATATCGGGTATCGGGGGTTCGCGAGTTGAAGCTCCAAGTGATTGCACCGAGAATTGTGACATCGCGATCCACGATATCCCGACAGGCTCAGAACCGTTCATAGTGAGGACACGTGTCAGGAGAACTTAAAGAGTTGAGATTCGGCATATCGGGGTTTTTGAAGATGGGATACACAGACAATGTGAAATCGCGATCCGCGAAATCCCGATGGGAGAGTTGTGTGGGCCACAGTCGGATCTAGTGGAGGACAGGTGGCACAGTTTTGGGAAATCGAGAAATTGGAGTTCCTAAGGTTGAAGGACATGGGACATCCAAAGTCTCGAAATCCTGACAGAATCGGGACCGTTCCTCTGGAAGGATGCGTGGAAACCATCGGTGTTATCGGGAAAGTCCCAACGGGAAAGAGTCCATCGGAGATTGGTTCATCAGGATATCAGGGATCCTGGTGACAAGGGGTTTGTGCACTTGGGAATCGTGAAACGTGAAACCCCGATGGGAGTTATAGCTGCGGTCTTATAGGAGTCGATCGTGTGGACGAAAGGCTTAGCCGGTTGGGGCTAAAGAAACGAAAGGAGCACATCGAAGATTGGGGATCGATGACCCAAGTTGTCTGAACATCACGATTGTCAAGATTTCGATAGAAGGAATCCCAATAGAAAGAGGGGAGTCCTTGAAGAGATTGTTGTGGGTAGAATATTTCCCGATAGGGAAATAGAGAACCTTTGAGTTCTTCAGGCCGAGAAAGGAGGAAAGGTCCTGTGTGAGAGGGCGTGCCCACGAGTGCGGCTGCCATCAATTATTGCAAGTGGCAAATCAATGATGTGGCCATTGGCAGCCCCTGAAAATTAGGGATTTAGAAAGCTGCAAAAATTCTCAAGGGAGGGAAAGGACCTAGGAAAAATGGATAAATAACATATATGAGGAGGAAGGATGCTACCAAGTATGCTGGGAAAGGAGACTTTTGATTTAATTGTTGTTATGAACACTGCTTGGGCGTGAGGTAAGGAAAAACTGTGGGAGCTGTAGGACATTGCTGAAGAGAAACTTTTCCGAGTTCACCCTCATGGATTCATGGTTAGGCTAGCGGGTGACTCAGGAAAGTTGTTTGGCTGCCCTATTCTACAGTTGGGAGGAATGTGGTTGTTCCCTTTGTTTTTCCGCAAGATGGTTCAGATATGTAATCTTTTCCTTACTATGTCCTTGGATGTTTTGTGTAACTGATATTATGCATCTACTTGTTCTAAATCGAAAAAATTCTTTCAATGGATTATACCTATCATCGTATTAAATTTACAATCATAGTCTAAATTCTGGAGTGGTCCCTCCCGGAAATCTGGAATACTAGGCAAATTTATGTAAATACAATTTGAACAATTGGATAGGCTTAATTTGAAGTCGAAATGCTAGGATACTCTGAACGCTTGAAAAAGACCAATCTGCATAGATATGGGTTTATTTCTGAGACTGAAGTAATAACTAGATCTAAATTTGAACAACCGGAGTTGAGTCAATTTGTGTTGAAAGGAAACATTTACATGTATCGCTAATTTTCAAATAATCATGCATCTTAAAAGAGACTTCCTGTTTTTTTTTATATATTTAAGAATTGAAGAGGAATACGAAATAGAAAGAACCTTATGGATCACCTAGGCACTCATATATTATACACATATATACGTATTGGAAAATAAAGAGGAATACGAAATAGAAAGAACCTTATGGATCACCTAGGCACTCATATATTATACACATATATACGTATTGGAAAATAGAACGCAAAATGGAAGTAATCCATCTACATCAGAAAGTTAAGGAAATCTAGAAAACCTGTTTCATTTATCAGATGCTAAAACAATCATGGGAATTGACGCCTAACAAAAGATTTTATGCTTCCCTTGTTTTATTTAAAGAGCGGTCTACCCTTTTCACAGTCAAAGTTTGTAACGAATTTAGAAATTTGTGAAACCTTCAGAAGATTCAAAACAATTTTTGAATTGAATTTGTCACTTTGTGTCTTTTTTTTTACTGAGTTTGTAAACTCTGTTCATGTTTTCATTTTTTGGCATTTCGGAGTTTATTGGTTCAAGTTGCATGGAGTTCTTTTGTTCTTGCAAACACCGAAACCCGAAGTGGCCCCACAGCCTAATCAAATTTCATGATTCGATGATTATCGTTGTGTTTTGTTCATGCATCAAGCATTACCAAACATCGAAACCTGATATTGGCTGTGCCCCATACATTTTCATTTTTTCACGATTGGCGTTGACGTTGTGCAGTGTTTTTGCATCGGGAGTTAGTAAACCTCGAAACTTGAAATTGTTGGGCCCACACCCTAATGACATTTCGCATTTCAACTTTTCTTGTTTCTTTTTGTTTGTGTGTCATGTGCTCGTAAACCCCGAAATCTTGAACCTCCATACCCCGAAGTGTTGGTCCCAATTTCCTTTCACTTTTTGCAATTTGAGAGTTGCTATATGTTGGCATTTGACATTTGAATTCGTGAAATCCCGAACCCTGAAACCCTGATGTGCTGGTCCCACTTTCCTTTCACGTTTTGCAATTCAGGAGTTGCTATATGTTGGCATTTGACATTTGAATTCATGAAATCTCGAACGCTGAAACCCCGAAGTGTTGGTCCCACTTTCCTTTCACTTTTGTGCAATTCGGGAGTTGTTGTGTGTTGGTGTTTGGCATTTGAGATCGTGAAATCCTGAATTGCAAGACCCCAAAGTGTTGGGCCCACATTCTTTATGCATTTCACGATTTGGAAAACAGATTGATCTTTTGTTTCTTTTGTATTCAACATTTTGTAATCGCCGAAACCTGATTGACCTTTGTTTTTTTTTTCACAAAACTGTAGGAACATAGTAGGATTTTTTTTTTTACTGTAATGAATGGACTAGTAGAAACGATGGAGGATCTTCATCCGGGATAGAGGTAGAATAGAAATAATAGATCATATTATAGGTCACTGTGTACAGTCTAAATACAAGTGGTGAAGGGTATAATAATGGCAAAAAGTATGGGCACAAAGGGTACAATATGTGGACCTAACAACGTGGTCTTTTGTTTCTTTTGTATTTGGTATTTTGTAATTGTTGAAACTCAATTGACCTCTGTTTTTTTTTCACAAAACTGTAGGAACATAGTAGGAATTTTTTTTACTGTAATGAATGGACTGGTAAAAACGATGGAGGATCTTCATCTGGGATAGAGGTAGAATAGAAATAACAGATCATATTATAGGTCACTATGCACAGGGCATGACAAGTACATAAATTATTGTATATGAAAGTATCAAACTAATTAAGTAAATTTTTTTCTAAGAGTTTTGCTTGCCATGAGGTCATACACCTTTAAGTATTCAAAATTTTCGTAATTAGAATATTGTTTAATGGCATAAACCGTAGAGAACAAGATGGGATCCTTCGAGTTAACTGTGCTTGATGTGTAAGCTACTAGTTTGTAAGAATGAGACCTAAGTTTAGATACTACCTATATACATAAAAGTATGTTGGAGTAGTTTGAAAATTAAGAAAAGTGATAGAATTATGGAAGAATTTATCCACATAAGATTTTATGTTCGAAGTAAACTAGACTGGTGTAATAAAGTCATTATGGACAGAAACGTATCTTACCTTCTCTTAACTTCTAAAGCTTAAACGAAATTGATTTATGTCATAGAGATGGTCAAAAAAAAAAATTATTGGTGAATTTGAGGTTCATTACATATGGACTGGTGATCGTGAAGATTACAAGTCTACATCTAACCATTGTTTTCACCTTGGTTCAGGTCCATTTGTTAGCACAGCTAGAAGCAGCATGTCATTGCTCTTTCTTCGATTGAGGTTGAGTATCGAGGGGTTGTTAATGTCGCCACTAAGGATATTTAGCTTCAGAATATTCTCACTGAACTTGGAATGACTTTACAAATTTCATCAATCATCTATTGTGACAACCAAAGTGTCATCTAGCTCTCGAAGAACTTGATTCATCATCAATAGACCAACACATCGAGATCCACATCCATTTTCTTAGGGAGTTGACTCAGGAGAAGGTCATTGATTTGCACTATTGTCCTATAACATATCAGGTTGTAGACATCTTCACTAAACTATTCATTGAGAGCAAGTATGTCCATATTCAATCT
Organism: Picea abies; assembly: GCA_900067695.1. NCBI lineage: Eukaryota > Viridiplantae > Streptophyta > Pinopsida > Pinales > Pinaceae > Picea > Picea abies. The sequence goes on from CBVK0102340184.1 coordinate 4,697, forward strand.
CTCTTGGGGGTGAGGGACATTTTTTTCTAGGGGGGTCACTTGGCCCTTCTTGCTTCATCCTCTCATGGGGGAGAGTTTTTTCCCACTGGGTTTTCTCCTTCCTTTTTTTGTTTGAGGGGATATTTTGTACATGGGTACCTCATCACTATTTGTATCCTAGTCCCATATTTGGATTTTTGTTTACATTTCCCCTTAAGTTGCACTTAATGGGGGGTGTTAATGTGAATAGGGTTATTTAGCTATCTAGCTCTTAGCTAGTTATTCGTTTTAGATCTCTTCACACCAGGTGAAGTTTACTTGGGGACTTTTTCACTTGATCCCATATTGTTTTTTTTTTTAGTCTCTTAGGTAGTAAACCCTATAAATAATCATCCATCGCTCTCATATGATCATCTCATTTTCAACGTATGCTTTTCATTTTCTTGAGTAGAATACAATTTACTCTTTCTCATTTCTAATTTCTAGTTTTGTTTTCCTTCATTCATTTGCATTCTTGGGTGGCTTTTCAGCCAAATATTACACTTTGCACACATGAAATGGGGACAATATTCTTATTTTTCACATTCCCCTTCTACTTCTCATCCTCATTGAAAGCTCAATGTTGGTCCATTTTCACTATGAAGGCCACCCAAGTACTTAATGACCACCCGTGGGTTATTGGAAGAGATCCCCAACTGAATGGTGTGCTTTCTAAATTTTGTAGTGTACTCTTGTAAACACTTTTCCATTGCCTCCAACGATAGTGATGCCATCAAATCCATTGGTTCTCTTCACAATTGATAGAGAAAACGTGGGACTTAATAAGGTTTTTGAAGACCTCTCACTTAGTTACTAGCAGGTCTCTCTATAGCTTAAGTGTCTCAATGTCCCTTTCGTACCAAGTCTAGGCATGACCTTCTAACTTGAGTTTGGAAAAGTTATTTTCAACTCCTCTCATATATTACGCACATTGAAATAGACTTTTAATTATTGCGACCAATTATTAACTTAACTACATCTACCTCACCCCTGAAAGGCTTGATCTCAACCTTCACTTCCACTTTAAATAGGGGATGAAAAGATTGGTCATTGTAGCTTTCTTTTAATCTTTGGTTATTCTCTTTTCTCGACTCTTCGTGATCATCTATTTTCTCATGAATTGCACTATTATGAAAGGGCCTATATTTTTCTCAAGGGTGACAATGAGTAAGGTCAAGCTCTTTAAAATGTCTACTACTTGATATTCAAACCTTGTAAATCTTAATTCCCCTTCATCAACGAGTTTTTCGTTGCACTCGTCTGCCATTTTTTAGGATTCCCACTGCATCTTAACCCTTTTTAATGAGTAAGGTCAACCTCTTTAAAATGTCCATTACTTGATATTCAAACCTTGTAAATCTTAATTCCCCTTCATCAACGAGTTTTTCACTACACTCATCTGCCATTTTTTAGGCTTGCCACTGCATCTTAACCCTTTTTCCTCTTGTTGATATGAAGGTGCAACTCTATCTCATCTTTTAACTTTCTAAACTAGATAAGCATATACTTAAATCACACAAATGCTCAAATAAAACCACTCTTATGCCAATATGATATGTAAATTGTCTTAGATATTCCAATGGTTTTCTCACCAAAACAGAGATTAAACTACAATAATTATAGTGACCTTATGCTCATTTACATTACTATTATTGTTGTATTTTTAAATGATTTAAAGAAAAATTAAACACTATACAGATTATTTAAACTATAAGAGACACAACAGAACACCATAAAGACATTATTCACCCTCAAAAACCCAACAAGAATATGAGGGGTTATCCTTTTCTTCTTAATGAAACAAGTACAAGGAAAAAACATAGTTATCATTAAGTTCTATGTGGAGTTATGAGACATTATGCTCTACTTCAATGCCCTACAAAGTGATTTTCCGCGTGCTTTGATATTTCTTCTCCTCTGAACTTCTCTATTATAGAGCATCAAATGCTCCAATACGGATTGAGTTGTTTTCCCTCCTTTAAAATAAGGTTTTAACTCCTATCCTTGGTCATTGGGGTTAGGGTTTTCAATTATTTGATGTTTCTAGAAGTCTCTAGTTGACTTGCATGTGTTACTAACTCCACATGGGTTAATCATGGCCAATTGCACTGTAAAATCATTGAGGGCATACTATTTGCATGTAGACTTTATTTGAGATAAATGAACCACCATTAAAAAGTTCTCAACTAATAAAATATATAGAAAATATCCTAGTCAATTGTCCTTAAGGTTAGAGCTCCCACTAATTCCACTTATTTGAACCCCAACCAGAAGATTTTCAATTATGATCTGACAATGCCATTTTTAGGATTTGTTACAAATTGGCTAGTCTAGGTCCCAAGTTTTGTCTTCCTTGTCCCAAAGAATCAATAAAGTAGTATAATTAAAATCCATTTTAACCTCCACAACACAACATCATTTGTCACTTTGTTTCACCACAAAGATTAAAGAGTGCATTGTGTGTCATGCACTCATTATGTTGCATTGTTCAACACCTTCAAAGAAAAGGACCAAAACTAAAAAATTTAACACAACTCCAACCATGGTTGATTTGGTCTCATCTGATATCACATATTCACATAAATTTTATCAGTGTTGAGATTATTTTATTCTTTCAAGGATCTTGTCCTCTCCAACTCTTTTTATATTTTGGCCAAGTCCCCAAGTTTTACATTTGTTTTCATTGAGTGACTTGTAAAATCCAATTCAACACCATATATATCGTGGCATTATAAGCATTAAAAGTGAGTTGTGCATGATCATATATTGCACACTTCATATTTTTGATTTTGATAAAAGTGTGTTTTTCTGCATGGGCCAATGCCAATGCCAACGAAAACTTGGTTCAGTGTTGAAGGTAGTTGGTCTGTCAAGCTCCCATAGCGACACATATTAGCAGTTAAGGCTAAGTGTTTGGAATTATATTTTACCCTTCTAAGGGACTGTCTTTGCATTAAAACGGGCAACTTGTGGCACCTAAAGTGTGTAGGCCAATTGTATTGATTTTGGAATTTAAGGAAGCAATTGGGAAGTTCTGTTGTCCTCATTTTATAGGCATGGCATTTCCCTTTACCATAAACTCTTGTTAAGAGATGCTTTTGATTGGTAGATTCTTTGATTTGATGGATTTATTTTGTATCATTATGGACATTTTGTATCCCTTTAAAATGCTCTGCAATCTCAACAAAATGTTAAAAAACATCATAATTCTCTCCACAAAAAAATAAAAAAAATCAATGGTAAATAATTGAAAGACTTTATAATAATAATAATCTAATTTTAGAATTACGACTACACCAACCACTAAGCCAGAGACCAAAATTAGTGTATAAAGAAACCCATTTTAGTTGATATAATGAATATCTGTAAAAAGCATCACACACCTATCAATTTTATTAACAAACAATGAATTCCAACCCGGGCAAGCTATGTAATTTTGTAAGTTAAATTCTTCCAAATTTGTTAAAATAATTCACCAAAAATAAGTTTAGTGCACCGATAGAGCAAGGCAAGGTATTATAGGCAATTATTATTATTGTTCAAAGTTATTAAACATCATCTTAGTCGGCGACCTTCACTCACTTCTCATTTAATTTGGCGGGAATTGGTTTCGCGCCATATTTTTGGCGCCACATTTCTTCATTTCCCGCCCTACATACCAGACAGTAGAGGATACAATTGCCTCGTTTATCAGAACCCCGGCTGTATTTTGCGATCTCTGAGACCTACATGCACGTTCCAGGTTCTATTCTCGTCCATAGCTTGTTTCATTCACTTGCTGCACAGTTCCTTGCTCACATTCGCAGGCTTAAAACTGCAAATCCCCTGCTACTTTGAACCGGCCTGAGCAGGCATCTATCTGAAACAGAGCCTGGGCATAGAACATATCTACTCCATTGAAATTTAGATTATTTTAGTGAGCCATGTTCGGGTGGGATGAAGGCCCTACCTTTTACAATGGTCAAGCACAGTTTCCCAGAGGAGATCTTGATCATGACACCCTTACACGCCACTCTACCCTGCGCAAATTCAAGGAGTTCATTCGCAACTTCAATGGCATCAAAGGGGACTTCCCCTACAGGTAATTATGCCCCCATTATAATTCCCTTGCTCCCCTTTGTTTTAGCGGTCGTTTATTAATCTATCCATTGTTTTCAGAGAGGGCCTCGTTCACAACCCCAAGTTTCTGTCAGTCACCATAGAAGACATCGATTCATTTGATGGAGAATTATCTGAGAAAGTCCAAAAATCTCCCGTCGATTTCTTGCCTCTGGTAAAGTTAAAAAAACCCCCCCTAAAATAGCACTGATCGACTCTTGTAAATGGCTTCGAGTTTCTACCTATAATCTCCTTGTAAGCTTGATTCTTTGCTGCTTGGTCTTGGGATTTGTCTCAGCCGTATATGGTGCTTGCAACTTGGCTCTTGACTTGGTCGTTTTGTGTCGTGTTGCAGGTTCCTGGCTCGGTAGCTCATGGACTTGGCGCTCGGTTTTGGCTGTTTTCCTGTGGTTTCTCGTGGTATCTCGCTTGGTCGTGGGATTTCTCATGGGCTCTCCTCCTTTGTGTTAAGGGTAGTGTAAGGAAATTCACCCCTTGTGGGCTCCTCTCAGCTTGGTGTTGGTTTCTCCCTTGGTCATGGCTTGGAGTTTGAGCTCATTTATGCCAAGCAAAGAATGGCCTCATATCAGAAAGGGGTTTCATCAAAAGTTGTAGATTTTTTCTTTTCTTGGAAATTCTATAAAGTATTCATTAGTGTATGACAAATAACCTCTGTCATGATTCTTTGGTACAGTTCAGCTTTAGGTTTGTCGGTATGTATATTGGGTTATTTAGACCGAGTCTGTTGATGTCTATTACTAATTTGTTTCTGTTTACTGTCTTAGATGGAAAATCTAAAGAGAAACTTTCCAGGGTTGTATATATATGGATCTTTAAAACACTTTGTTGTTATTAACCATCAAGATAATTCATTGCTATCTTGTTCATTGAAGTTTAAGGCTATTATGTTATATCTTACCAAGTTGGTTACAAATTCTAAGTATTGAGGTCCAAAATGAGAAAAATGAGAACATTACTTCTAGTTATAAGCTATAAAACTATAATCACAATAAGCAACAAAACTATAATGAGAACCAAGTCAATATTTAATGAGATATAGATGAGCTATTCGTGCTTTCCTGATTGACAATGCTATGATGTATAATGAGGCTGGATTCATAGTTTTATTGCAAGAGTTTGTGTCATGGGAAAAGGGCTAGTCACTAGTGTTTAAGAGTATTAAATTATCCCTTTGTTAAATGGAAAATGTCTACATTAGAAGTAGCTCAACATTATGCCTGGAAAAGTTTTTAAAGAATCATTTAGGATGTGCAAATAACCTCTGGTATGAGATATTGGTATGATTTGTAATAGCCCAAACAGGCATAAAGACAAAATCCTACTATGGGTGGTCAAGCCTAGGTTTTAGTTTTGAAACCAGGCTCTGATACCATATGTAGAGCCTAGTTATTTTCAGGACTCAAACTAAATAAAGGTTTTCTAAATTTCAGTTTAGAATTTCTTTTAATGACCTTCTTATACTTGGAATAAACCAGAAGTAAACAAAAGCATAATAATAATGATAACAACAACATAATACTGATAACAACAACAACAAAATAATGATAACAACAACATAATACATACCTCCACCTGCAGGTTGGTTTATCTAGTCCCTTAGTTGTCTGATCTTGTTCTTGTTCTTGCCCATACTGAATATTAACCTCCCAACCAGCTAGGAACAACCTCTCTGGCTCCCTAGCTCCAAGAATCCTTGCGGTTTCCTAGCCCCCGAGCCCAAAATTTCCAGCAACACCAGTGCCCTGTGAGAGCTCTCCAAAATCACTCCTCCAATTTCCTCCTCCTCTCTCCCTTTTGCAATTCAGAAAACCTCAAACAAAAATAATGATCCTCTTCCAAGTCCTCCCCTTCTTCCTTATCCTCCTCTCTCAAATCCCCCTCATTAATTCTCAACCACCTTATCCCCCCATTTATTCCCAACAACCTTATCCCCCCATTAATTACTTCACCCACCTTTTAATAATTAAATAATAAAGACTCATCAATATATTTTAATAATTAATTAAAATAATATTTATCATTCATGATAATTACATAGTTAATTAGGGTTGTTACGTTGTACTTCTCTTTCGTTGCTTCTTCTTCGGGTTTCGGTACATTTTATTTTATGAATTTTGCAAGTTCATTCTCTTCAAGAATGAGTCCACTTCTATACTTCCAGGCACAAAAATTTTCCACACCTTCTAACTTGTCAACAAGCTTGATGCTTTCAAACATCTTGACTTGGAGCTAGGAAAATGACCAGAAAATGAATCTGAACTTACCAGGAGATGCGCTGGGCTGAGGCGAGTTGCCTTGAGCTGTCTGTTTCATAAAATTCCAAGTTTTACACCTTGAAACTTGACTTGCACACTTTTGGACTAGTACTTATGGTACTGGTTCTGGTTTCCTCATTTTATGGTACCAGTCAAAAATAGGGTTTGACTTTTTCGAGAGTCTAGCCACCAAAAAAGTGCGCCCAAGCTACCAAAGGATGCACTAGGGTAGGGAAGACTTCCCTAGATGATTTTTGGTCAGAAATTCCTCTTCAGTAAAAATCCCTAATTTCCTTATATGACAACAATGACGTTTTTAGATACGTAGTGAAAGGTGCTCTATTCAGTGAAGTTTTGATACCATGTTAAGTTTAGTGTTGTTATTCGGTTATTTTCAATTTACTAGAGCATTCATTGTATTTCCAAAGCAACAACATAAAGAGGATCACTGAAAGAAACACAATCACAAGGTACACAA